>NDGM011003349.1:0-12782 GCA_002564305.1 Octomys mimax
TGAACTCAGGCCCTTGTGCTTGCCACGGAAGCGCTTATTCCACTGAGCCATCTCCCCGGCCCCACCACCATGAGTTTGAGGCCAGCCTGGGCTACATAGTGGGACCCTGTCTCAACAAACAAACAAAAAAAACCCACAGAAAACAAAAGGATCTTTCATGAGAGATGGCATTTTTAACACTAGTGGCATAATAATTAGTCTTAGAAAACAAGTCCAATACTGAGCCTAGAAGATGTAGTGAGTCTGTTTCCCTTCTTCTCGGCTTTGACTCTGACCTCAGAGCCCTCTTAGCATGCATTCTTTGAGTCCCTGCTGGGCACTGGTTCCCTACTCCTGTCCGGAGCCCTGGGCTCCTGGGCCTCTGCCCCACACCCACTTCTGTTTGTACCATTGCTACGTGCTCGTCCCCTGTGGCCCCACTAGAATCCTCTAGCCCTGCTGTCCTGCAGCAGGGCTCATAGCCATGGGTGTCTGAGCCTGGCTTCTGGCACTGATGGCCTTTGTCGCTCCGAAGCAGTGCCACACGGACTGCACATGCCCTGCTCTTTGCAGCAGGAGCCATTTCCCTATGTCCTCCTCTTTGGAGGGGTGCTGTGCACAAGAAGGTAAGCCCTGGTCTCTGCACCAGCAGACTGGTCGTACTCCCTCAAGCTGTGACTGCCAGGATGTCTGAGCATTGGCAGCTGTCCCCTGAAGATCTCAGTGTCCAGGCAGAAAAGAGACACAGTGCTCTGTCCACAGCAGTTAGCACGAGCTCCTCGCCTGGTGCTTTGATCTTCTGTGCTGTGATTCCCATACAACTGTGAGGGGACAGTGGGCTTCTGCACAGCGAGAAGACCTGTGGGAGGTAGAGGAGAGTGGGCCACGCCGCATGGTCTTAGTCACCAGGCTGAGTCTCAGCAAGCCCTGTGCTTGAGTCCAGTGCTGTCACCGGTGGCAGCCACAGTGTTGGCTCCTTGTAAAAAGGCCTGAAAAAACAAAAAAATAAAAAATAAAAAAGGGGGCCGAGCCCAGTGCCAGGAGCAAGGAGCTAAAAAGGGCCCAGCGCCAGTCACCCAGAGTGTACAGGTCCGATCCCATGCGGATGAGGCCAGCAGCTGCTCTCCCATCCCTGGAGGGTCTCTGTTCCACCTCAAGGCACCAGGGGCCTCCTCTGCCCTACCCACACCTGGCCCAGTCTGGCTGCCAGCACCAGCTCTGAGAAGTTGAGCATTCTAGAGCCCATTTGAGCTAATCTAGTCTCTGTTCCATTAGGTGGAGGCCTGGGTGTCCATCCCAGGTCCAGCTGCTGAGACCAAGGCCCAAGCAGAGCCGCCAGCAGCAACGTGGGCCACAACAAGGGATGCTGTGCCCCAAGTTGATATGGGGCGGTTCTGCAGGTCTTGCTGTGGTAGCTCAGAACAGTGGGTCCCTCTCAGCATCATGAGCACATTTTGACACTGACCACGAGGCATTTCTACCACCTTTTGGACACTCTGCAACCAGAGCTTCTCAGGGGAGAAGGGCCCTATCAGTAGTCTCTTCTTTTGCACCCTGTGTCCTGCACCCAGCACTTGATAGTTCCCAGTAGTGGTCTTCTTGAAGCTGAGATAGTTAATGAATTTCACTCACAGTTAGGTTTTTGAGAGTGTTTTTGATAGAGCAGAACAGTAGGGGGTTAGGGTAGAGTGCTGGGGTTTCTGCCACACACACTTTGAGCCTCTCACCTTCCACCCACTGAACTGCTTTACTGTCGTATCATCCTAGAGATGTGACTAGCTCTCTGCAAAAGGAGAGCGCAAGGTCATATTCTGCTAGTGTTAAGTGTATTGTGCTCATCTTCCTTTTGCCTAGATGATGCCATCCGGAGCCTTTGCATCCTCTGATTGCCTAATTAACATGCAAATGTTTCTCTAGGATATCAACTTACGGGTGAAGTGGCCCAATGATGTATATTACAGTGACCTCATGAAGATTGGTGGGATTCTGGTTAACTCAACACTTATGGGAGAAACATTCTATATACTTATTGGTAAGTTTTTTTAAAAAGTGTATTTTGTACAGGATCTCACTACTCAGCTATGCAGCTCAGACTTGTAGTGATCCTCCTGTTTCAGCCTCCCCAGTGCTGGGATTACATGGCCAGCTCAGCACCCCCTGGGGCAAGGCCAGTGTGGCATGTGGTGCTGGGTATTGAACCTAGGTCCCTGTGCTTGCGTAAGCAGGTGCTTAGTCTGCTGAGTCATCTCACTGGCCCTTATTGGTAAGATTTTAAAGCTTTTCTCTCAGCAATTTTTATATTAATGAGATTACAAAATTTAAAGTGATCTGTGCCTGCCGGACATGGTGGTGCACGCCTATAATCCCAGCACTCCAGGAGTTCAGGCAGGAGGGTTGCTGTAAGTTTGAGGCCAGCCTTGGCTGCATAAGTTCAAGACCAGCCTGAACTACATAGCACATAGCAAGACAATCCCTCAAGAAACCAACTTCCAGGGCTATGGAGATAGTTCAGTGGCATAAGCGCCTGCCTGGCAAGTGTGAAGTCCTGAGTTCGATCCCCTGTGCCATAAAAAGAAAAGAAAAACAAAACAACTTCCAAAAAAGTCTGTGCTTGTATATATTGCCATGTGAGAGAGCTGTTGTCCTGTGCTTCATGGTGCTAGACCTTAGTATATATGTGGAGAGGACCTGGTTGACTGAAACCACGTCAATGGATTTTACATTTCCTGTCTGTGACCATGGAAACCACAAAATTAAAATCATATCAAGCATTTCTTGCCCCCTTCTATACCTCTGCTTCTTGTTTAACTTGAAATAGTAGAAATATATATATATATATATATATATATATATATATATATATTTGTATTTATGTATTTGGTACAGCGTCTCACTATACAGCTTGGACTCCTAAGTGATCCTCCTGTTTTCAGCCTCCCCAGCCCTGGGATTGCAGGCATGTGCCACCATCCCTGTACTCATTTGCCCCAGGGGTGGGGCTGGCACAGCATGGGGGACCTGGAATTGAACCTGGTCACTGTGCTTGCCAAAGCAGGCCCTTAGTCCACTGAGCTATCTTGCTAGCCCTTAGAAATAAACATTTAACATGCCATTTTGTATTCAGAAAGTTTGTAAGACAGTGATCCCTCTGGTCTTGCATTTTTTGCTTTGTTTTTCATGTTTTTTCTGAGACAGGGTCTCCTTTGTAGTGCAGGCTGGTCTCCATTATGTAATCTAGGATAGGTTTAAACTTACTGTTCAGCCTCCTGAGTGCTGGGATTATAAATGTACATCCTTTCACCCACCTTGGTGTGGCATTCTTAAATTGTCCTTCCCAGCTACAAAAAAAGTTCCTTCTTAAAACTTTCTGATGGTTGCCAAAGGTGGGGCAAAGAATTCCTATCTCACTTCACACAAGAAAATCAGTAAGGAGATGGGTTTTGAGGCAGCCTGAGAAGTTTTTAGGGCCCTGGTCATCCAGCCACCAACCTGCCCAGGAGAATTTAATTGGTGTTCAAAAATCAGTAAGGAGGGCTGGCCAGATAGCTCAGTAGACTAATGCACCTGCTTAGGCAGAGCGCAGCAACTGGGCTGAGATGGTGATTGAGACTGAATGTGGTGGTGCACGCTTGTAATCCCAGTGCTTAGGAGGCTGAAAACAGGAGAATCACTACGAGTCTGATTTACTTAATGAGACCCTGTAGACCCTATAGACCCTATACCAAATACATAGAAAGAAATCAGTAAGGAAGAGAAAGCACGTGACCATGCGTTGGAAGTGCCAGCCACAGAACACAAGGCTATGTCCCAACCCTGTACCAGCAGGGTTACTGTGGGCAGCAGCTTCACACTGTGCAGCTGCGCTTCCATCTTCCAGTGATCCACCAGGCTGGATGGAGCTGTCCCACATGGCAGCCACAGTGGGAGCTAAGGCATAAATTCCTCCAGCCAGGGTGCAGGAAAGAGAGGCCTCACTAGGAAAGAGTCAGAGCTGCCTGTGGGGTGTCCTTTGGTCCCTACCAGGCATAGCCTACGTTGACATGTCACTGATGTCCCTAGGACTCTCTGAATGCAAGGGAGAATTTTCACATTTTCAGTAGAATGCTTTGCTGTCAGTAGGTGCTTCAGATATTGACTGTCTCTGTTGTCAGACAAATGAATTGAGCAGATTTTATACCTGTTGTAATCATTTGTTTTTTCAGGTGTAATTTACATTATTTGTGTTTTAATATTTTTAAAAATTTTTGTAGTACTGGAGATTGAACAATGCTAGGCCAGCACTATATCACTAAGCCATCCCTAGCCCTTTGTATTTTTTATTTTGAGACAAGATTTCACTTAAGTCACTAATTTGTTTAGACTGGCCTCAAACTTGCAGTCTTCCTGCCTTGGCCTCCTGAGTAGCTAGGATTACAGGTTTATACCACTGTACCTACTAGGTTGGTTTGTATTTTAATGACTGATATATGCCTTTAAAAATCTGGTGAGTCTATCCCTCCTTTTACAACAAAATGTCCCTTCACCGATACTACAGAGGCTACCTTTCTGGCTGATATGGTGGTGATCTTTTCCTAGAGACCCTAGAGGTGTGCCTGTCCTTTGGCCTTATACGACTTGTAGTCTCCCTTTCCTCCTGGAAGACCTGTGAGGGTAACCGAGGAGAAGGGCGTCCCTGCACATAAGTCTCTCCTTCCCATACCTGAGCCTCTACCCCAGGGACTTTCCAGGGTAGAGGGTTCAGAGATGGGTCCTTAGGGTGAACTGAGACCAGGTATAAGTTCTCTGAACTCAAGGCTTATCCCTAAGCCCCTGAAGAAAATTCCTTATCTTCAATTGTGTGTCCTGTCACTCATGCAAAAAAGGAAAAGCAGATTGTGTTTTCTGTCGGGCTCATACCTGGATCAGGTGAGGGGTTGTTACTCCAGAAATGCCACCCAGGACCCTGTCCCAGTGACAGCTCCTGTTCACAGTCCCCTGGGCTCATCTCCCCACCTTCTTCTTTTCAGTAAAGCTGAGATGTCCTTGTTCTAGGAAATAGGAAGTTGGAGTGAAGCTCTAGCTGGAAGGCTGGGGCGTAGCTCAGCAGTAGAGTTCTTATCGGATAGACACACACAAGACCCTGCTTTCTATCCCCAGCTGCACCAAAATGAGAACCATAGCTGTATCAGGGGCAGCAGAGGACCAATGATGCCATCAACATGATGAGCTACTAGTTTTGTTTGTTTGTTGTGCAGGCTTTGGGTGTAATGTGACTAACAGCAACCCTACTATCTGCATCAATGACCTCATTGAAGAATACAACAAGCAAAATCAGACAGACCTAAAGCCTTTACGAGCTGATTACATCATTGCCAGGGCTGTGACAGTGCTGGAGAGACTCATCGACACGTTTCAGGACCAAGGGCCCAACGGCGTCCTCCCCCTGTATTATAAATACTGGGTACACAGGTCAGTGCCTATAGGTCTTTTATTAGGTCAGTAGCTCAGCATCCTAAAGCAAGGGGGTGCATACTGGCTGGATAATTAGGTTTTATCTCTGGGGTGGAGAAGCTAAAAGACACTGCCTTGACTGAGTTAGCTTTTTGCTTTTCTTTTTCTTTTTTAAAGGCAGTAAAAAAAACAGTAACACAAAACATTAGAAATGATACAGAATTTCACTGAACAAACTGATAGGAATTCAACAGTGGTTGTTATATTGCATAATGTCATCTTCATATTAGTTACTCAGATGTAAGCATGCCACACATAAGCATGCAAAATTGGTCAAAACAAGAAAAAAGAAAGCATTAACTGCTCCTTCCAATAGGCCCATAAAAATCAGCAGTACAATTAGCCAAGCTGTCCTGTGTATATATTTTTCCCTTCTTTCTTTTTTTCCCTCTCCTTTCATCCCAGTTGTTTCTTCCCTTTGAACAGTTTCTTTCTCTTTTACAGCATCTATTGTACCTTTCAGATTTTATTTACTCTTTCAGTTTGTTATGCTAGGGAGATAATAGTGTTTCCACATGTGGGTCTTACTTATTTCACTTATCAGTATGGTCTCTAGTTATATCCATTTACCTATAAAAGCGAGGAATACTTTATATCTTTTTGTAGCTGAGTAATACTCCACTGTATAAAAATGCCACATCTTTTTTAATCCACTCCTTAGTTGATGCGCATTTGGGTTGCTAGCTTTGCAGGAGCCTCCTGGTAGGATGTATGGAAAGATGCCACCCAGAGCACCCTAAAACCAGTCAGTATGACTTCCCCAAGGAAGGGTAAGGTGCACCTAGAGCCCTTGAGAGCAGTGGTTGTCAAAGCGACAGCCCCAAGCAGCAGTGCAGCCTCATTCAGGACCTTGTTAGAAATGCAAATTCACACCCAGGACCTACCACACCAGAAGTCGGGCTGGGGCCAGCGCAGTGCTAACAGTGCAGCTGGTGTTCTGAGATGCACTGCCTCCACCCTGCAGAAGTGTCAGCATCTTCCGCCTAACCAAGGAAGGGCTCAGAGGTGCTGGAGATGAAAGAAAACTAAAAGGCTGACAGCTGGCTTCCGTCTGTGTCATAAGAGATGCTGGGTGCGGGGCAGCAGTCATAAAAGATGTTAATGAGCATTAGATATGTATTGGTCCTGTACCTTTGATACAGATAACCTGTGTCAGATGATATTACCTGGATTTCTTGAGGGTGGTGTGGCGATTAGGATAGGAGGGGACTGCTGTGTCTGTAGGCGGGGACTGCTGTTTCACTACAGAGATGCATACTACAGTGTAAGCATCAAGCGGCATGAAGCCTGAAACTTACTTTTAATGATGCAGGAGGAAAAGTGGGTCAAGAGAAAAAGCAAATAGGAAAAATACTGTCATTGGTGTGGCTAAGGGGAACACAAAGTCTGATGGACTATTCTCTCAACTCTGTGTAGGTCCGAAATTCTTCAAAATAAATATCTGGGGTAAGAGGACCCAGGGATGCAGCTCAGTGACAGAGCGCTTGTCTGGGATGTACAAGGCCCCACAAAAATAAGTAAAGTTTTAAAATATATAATAAAAGTGGGGTGAAGGTTTTCTACCTTGAAAACCATTGACAAGGATGTAAGTTACCAGTTGCTTTTGGCAAAGCCCTAGAAGCAGCGACAGCAGAGTAATGCTGCCAGCTTTATAAGATAATCTCTCCTCTCTTCTGCCTGAGTCTTGGCTGCAGGGACTGAGTTACAGGTGCTATAGAGCGCTGAGTAGGCAAGCAGGGCCAGTACCATGATCACAATCCAGAGTCCTATCCATAACCCTGTTAGTTTATTTTTATTTTTATTTTGGTTTTTTGAAATAAGTTCGCACTATGTACTTTAGTTTGGCTTTAACTCATGGCAGTCCTGCTTCAGCCTCCCCAGTGCCAGGATTACAGGCGTAGCTGACCCTGGTTATTTAGTCCTTATGAACCAACTCAGGAGGGACCCAAGGAGGTGAAAGCTCAGCAGTGGCTGCCCTGTCTCCAGAGCCAGCCTCCGTCCTCTCCCCCAGTGTCAGTCCCTTAGTAGAAGGAACAGCCATTTTGCCAGCTTTCCTGCCACACTCCCAGTGACCCCCTGTGCTTCCTCTGCAGTGGCCAGCAAGTCCATCTGGGCAGTGCTGAGGGCCCGAAGGTGTGGATCGTGGGCCTGGACGACTCTGGATACCTGCAGGTCCACCAGGACGGCGGCGAGGTGGCGACCGTGCACCCTGACGGCAACTCCTTTGACATGCTGCGCAACCTCATCCTGCCCAAGCGGCGGTAGCAGGCTGCACGCACGCACGCACGTGCACCCCGCCCTCCATCGGCCTTGGCTGGGACCGAACAGCTAATGCAGCTTGAGAGCGACTTCCCTGCTCAAGTCATTCGTTAGCTCTCATCTTTTTTCTATTTTTCTGGTTCTTAAAAGTTTTGTTGTTTTATTGGGTGTCTGAAGATGCTTCCACATGGTGGGCTAACAGGTGAAGGATTTAGTGTAGTGAAAGACCACATGGGCGTGAAATCCCCCCCTGCCTTTGAACTTGGATCTGAGTCTATTCTTTTGAACGGCAATAGCAATGGTGTCATTCAAATGATTTTCTAGCGATAGAAATGTTTTCAGCCCTAAGCTATTAAAAAATCAAATCAGAAATGCTCTGGGTGCAGGCAGGAGGTGCATTGGTCATTTGCAAGCACCCAGGAAGGATTTCCCAGTGGGCAAAATGTTGTGTTAGTGGGGGAAAGAGGAGGCTACTGCTTGCTGCCGTCCAAGAATACCCACTAGCCTGGGTGTGATGACGATGGACTTGGTTCCTCACCCTGGCACCGTCTTGGGAATTCTGCTTCCTGAGCTCAGCTTACTGCACGCCCGAAGACAGGGCTCAAGTCCAGAGCCTTTCTGGTGCAGAGGAGCAGCCTGGGCAGGAGCGGAGCCAGCTCTGCCTGCGGGAGGTGAAGGCACTTTGTGCCACATGCAAGGCGGCCTCAGGAGCTCTGAAGGAAGTTTCTGGCTCACTGCAGAATACAGAGTGTTCCTGCAAGACTGCGAAGGCTCAGAGGGTAGAATGCTTGACTACACTTTTGGTTGTTCTTTTTTTTGAGACAGGGTCTCTCTTTCTCTCATTTTTAAAAAAAATATATATTTCATACTGCCCTTGTACTCACTGTGTACCCCAAGTAGACCTCAAACTTGCAGCAGTCCTCCTGCTTCAGCCTACCAAAGGCTGGGATTACAGAATTGTGCCACCACCCTAGGCACCATGGCCTCACATTTGAAAATCTTAATTTTTGCTCCCTCCTTCCTTCTACCACCAAGAAAGAAAGTGACACACTGAAAACCATTATTTGGAGGAAGAGTACGTGTGCATGTGTGTGTGTGTGCACGCCTCTGTGCAGCTTTCAAGAAGACAGTCAAGATCTGATGTCCAGAAGTCTCCGTGGCAGAAGCGGGGAGAGAAGCCGTGACGGTTTGCTGTTCCCGGGTGTACGCCACACTCTTCCCACACAGCCCGGCTCCCAGCTTAGGCCCATGCCCACCCTTTTGAGCCTCAAAAGGCTCGTTTGTGTTCACTCTTCTCTTCCTGCCAGTCCCAGCTGAAGTCAGTGGGAAAAACTCCACGAACACTCAGCTTTGCACAAAACCCCCTCATTGTGAACTAACGCTATCCTCTTGCAGGCCTTGGAGAAGCCAGGCTAATTCCAGAAACGTGTGGTTTCCAGTGTAAAATCTGTCCTTCTGAGCCAGGCACAGACAGCCCCACAGGGAGAACAAAACACCGTGTTTAGTTAAGTACACCAACCCCATCTGTGTTTTTTGGAAATGTAACTGTAAAAGGACTTCAGAAGTCATTTTTGCAAAGAAGGCTTCCATTTGGATTATTTTTCTTAAGAAATCACTCTCTCTTAAATGGCCAGGTCTTCTTCTGGAATTAATGACGAGTGTAAGTGAAAGTCCACACCACCCGGTTGACAAAACCGACTCACCCTTGAGAGGCACCCGCGGCCATCTTTAGGTTCAGCTCTGGCAGCCAGTGCAGCAGTTTCGTTTCAGAGCTGGTCACAGAAGGCAGGTCATCTCTCAGAGCTGCCGCGGTTGGTTTTTTGAATTTCTTTGGGGAATTATTTAATGAAAACCATACTGTGTTTTGTTTTAAGCTGAAAGCTTATTCTAGATAGTTCTTCTTTGGGGAAAAAACCTTATCATTTAATTTCCTTTCTGTAAATTAAAACTGATGAAGTGTGGTCATGTCAAAGTGCCCCAAGATGTCCCGTGTGTGCCACTTGGCCCCCTCGAAGTTAGCTTTTGAGGGGTGTTTTTGAGGGGTGTGCAGGATAGCCAGTCATCTTGAGGGAGACAAAAATAGGCTGTGCTATGCATAAACCTGGTTTTGCCGCACATGAACCAAAAACTCCTGAAATTTTGCTTCATAGAGAAAATGAAGGCATTTTATGGCTAGAGCCACAGCAGTCTGCCACTCTGGACTCAACAACTAGGGTGTTCGTGCCCTCAGGAACTTTAATGTCTTCATGGGAACTTTACATTTTCTTGTCAGCTTTAAAACAGGGCCACTAACCTCAGGATCACAAGCATTTACAACATGGATTATCTCTCATTCCCCAGTTCAAAGTGCATCCAAAGCTTGGTGTGGAGGTGCATACCTTTAATCCCAGCATTTGTGAGCAGAGATAGGAGGATCGCTGCAAGTTCAAAGGCAGCCTATGCTACAGAGTGCAACTTCCTCAAAAATCAAAGAAAAAATAAAGCACATTGAGTACCTACCATGTTTTGTTGGAAGGCAAGGCATACCCAGTTCTGGAGTCACAGGGCAGGGGTGGAGGGCAGTGACAGGAGGAGTGGGGTTTCCCATGCCTTGCTGGAGTAACTCAGGAGGCCTAGCAGGGCAGGCTAGTGGCACAGTAGAAAGGGCCTGTGTCCAGCAGGTGACTCTGCAGCGTGTTGTTGGGACCTGACTTGGGGACAAGTGGGCCCTCTAAGGCTGGGGGAGACCCAGGTGGGGAGCCCGGCGGTTGGACCATGGCGTGCAGGAGCCCCCAGCCTCTCTGTAGGAGCCCGCCCTGTTCTGGCTGCTTCATGTCCTCGGCTGGACAGGAGCTCATGTCCCTGGTCATCACTGTGCATCTTAGAAAGAAAGTGTCAACCTTTGCTTTTTTTTCTTCAGCTTTTCAGAGAGTCACTTCTGGAAAGAATCACTTTAAGCCAATGCCTATAAAAAGCAAATCTACCAAAATAAACTGAAAAGTCTCACTGTTGTTCTGGCTCATTCTTGCTTTTAACTCACAAATTTCATTTTAAAAAACAGATAGGGGCTGGGGAGATGGCTCACTAGAATAAGTGCTTTCCTGACAAGCGCAAGGGTCTGAGTTCAATCCCTGATCCCGCCAAAACAAACAAACAAACAAAAAACCAACCCAGACAATCTGCTTTTGGTAACAGCATTTTTATTTATGTTTAATCAAATTTTAAAAATAAAATATTTTTACATAGTAAGGAATATGTATGAATTTCTAAAATACTAAGAAGCTAGGTTTGGGGGGGTTGGCTTTTGTTTTTAATGTATTTTTGACAGTAATCTAGTTACTATGAAGTTAACAAAACTTGTAAGTAAAAATTAAAATATTTTCAATTGAGCTGAGGAATAAATTTAATGTAACAATTTAGCTTCTGTGTAGGGATTTTTCTTAATTCTTTTGTGAAAACCAATTGATCTTTATCAAAACTATTTGCCCCCACTTCTTAACCTTATGTATCACACTCAAGTTTAGAAATGCTGTGAATCCTGCATTTTTGATACCCCAATTCACCAAAACAAGCTACCATAATTTTGTGGCACTCACTTGGAAGTGCTCTTTAATACCATGTTACCTGTGGTGGCACCCACAGTCTGCCTCAGCTGTTCCAGTAAATTGGAACCTGGGTAGACTTTATTTGTGGGGCACTGTTGCTGTCCCCCCATTAAGGTTGGTCGTGGCTGACAGGACTTTGAAAGGGGCTAGGTGGAGAGATACAGCCCCTCAGGTTTTCTTTGCAGAGATACAGATAGAAGGCTTTTCTAGAAGATGGCATTCAAGAATAGAAAGGTGTTTTGTCCCCAGGGGAGACCCTGAAGGACCCAGCTGGTCCTGAATTAGGCTTATGTCTCAAATCATTGATCTGGCTTTTTTGCTAACATGATGCATGTTAGGGCCCCTTACTGTTTTTTTTCTTTTTTTTCCTGTGAAAAATAGATTAAAATGTTTTCCTCTCTGTCAGAGACTCACAGAACCCTGGAAGTAATACCACATCAGCTGCAGGGTTTGGACTCTTAAAACATGGAGAGAATATTAGGTGGCCACAGTAACTGTGGGTTACTTTGGGGGAACCCCTAGCCATCTTGAAGCAGTTATAGAGGCATCTTCCTTCCTGTTGGAGGTTACGTAAACTGGTGTTGCTTCAGACCAGGCATTTCCCACTACCACACGTTTTCTTTTCCACAAACACACCTATTCACATTATCATCTGAAAGTCTCTAACATGGTTGTTTTCTCAGCAGTAACCTTTGTTAGCATACTGTTCCCAAAGCCTTCATAATTTGTATTTACTAAAAACAACCCCAGGGGATAATAACCAGGTAGACACAAAAAAGCATTTTGCGGTACTTTATTGAAAAATGTCAGTGACGTCTCCTACTAACTAAACCTAAGCGTCTCGAGGTTTCATTAGGAGACTCGTGAGTATAAGAAACAATATGCTTGGCTTTCCTCGGGAACACATGCTCCACCAGCCCCGGGCTGCGGAGGGAGTGCGCTTCTAACCCCCTGCACACTGCAGCTCTGCTACCTGAGGCCAGGTACACCCTGCAGGGAATACATAGGCATCTCACCTGGCAGAAGATCAGCTCACCTGTTGAGAGCCCACTGATTCTGGAAGTTCAAAACCTATGAAAACTCCACTCAGAAGGTGGAGAAATTTCCTAAAAGTAAACTGTTTTTGAAAAAGCAGCAAAATGATGCAGCACTTACTGAGCAAGGAACACATTGAGTCTGTGCCTGCACACACCATCCAAACCACGGCCCTGAGCTAGGGGTGTAGCTCAGCAGCACAGCGCCTGCCTGGCAAGGGCAGGGTTGAGAGTTCAATCCTCAATACCAAAAATAAAGTCAACGAAGCCCATCAAGTCATAGCCATGACGGGATTCTTAAATGGTGACATCTCTGAGCAAGAAACTATAAAAATGAAACAAAAGTAATGAGATTTTATTTTTCAAACACTGTTGGTGCTTTACAAAAGATCTCTGTCCACCTATACACAGAATGACACGTTCAGAGGAAGCTCTT
>NDGM011003362.1:0-12402 GCA_002564305.1 Octomys mimax
CTGTGCTTTGCCAAGCTTGTTCCAAGTAGGTGCTTTAGACCGCTGAGCCATCTCACCAGCCCTCTAAGTAAGTTTTAATGCAAAGTTTCAGCAAGTTAAACAATCCACAAAACCAAAATAAAGAAAGTTTATGTATGAAATAATTAACCTACTTAAATATTGAGGTATGTAGCAGGTAATGACATTCTAACCTGTGTTTCCTGGACAATCTGGTCAACAATAGTCAGCAAAGAATCTGGGAATAAAATGTGAACAATACATTTTTTCTAAAGAAACAGACCCTAAAGCCCTTCTAGGTGTAATCTTAATAAGACACCTCCTAAATTTTGAACTACAGTTTTTAAATGAACACTTAGTGGGGTGATTAAATTAATTTTTAATTTTGCCTATTTCCTCATACATAAATGTATAAAAGCAAAATTTAAAAGACTTTCTAGTAACCAATATGAATAATTCTCAACATAGTAGATTATTTTATGCCAAATTTCAACAATAAAATCAGGTTCCTATTCATTTTTTTCTGTACAAACATTTTAACTATGTGGTTAATATGGGAAAATGTATCAAGGAAAAAAAAGTATTGCACAGGAGGGAATGTTCTACCATATGCACCACACAAATTATAAAATTATCATTTACTGCATTTGTTATCATTCAATATCCAGACTCCAAATAGCACGTCTTGAGAAGTAGCCTTTCACTTTTATGCAAAATAGTAATGCTTTAAGAGCAAACGTTCTGTCTTTATATATTCATACATATTCCAATTGGCTATAAATGTCTCATAGTATTACATAACCCTGAATGGCACTATTCTGCTGCTTTATGTAATAACTGCTTAAGCAATTACTACCAACATGCAGGGGTGATACAGGAACACATCTGTGCATGTCTAAGGGTGTATAGTCATTGTAAGGGTTCCTAGGTGACCATGAGGAAAGGAGGACCAATTTAGTTTTGCTTACAAACCTTCAGTACAATATTCATATACATCTACAGTGGCCTCTGTAGATTATATTTTTCATGGAAGCCATAGCAAGACATTCATGTTACAAAGAAAAAAAATAATTGGTTATGTAGAGTCCACATGGTGTTTCACATGATCTGTTACATTCTAAAACAATTATTTATTGAACATATTCTGGAGTAGTACCATGATATCATCATAGAATGTATGTTTGATAAGAATAAATGTGTGAACATTTCCCAATGCAGGTACTTTAACCACCATTTCACTCAGACCAGTCAGAAAGACAGGTACTTTAAATAAAAGGCCTTCATGTTTTGTTTTCCCCAAGTTTATATAAATTTATTTTTAAATTCATAAACATTACCATCAATAATTTGCAAAGGATGAAGAAATTAGGTTGCAGAGTTGAGAAAACTCTACCATCTCAAAACTTCAAGAAAATCAGTTTATATTTAGGGGGCTGGGTAGGACCATAAATTAGGCCTAATCTGGACAAGTAAGCAAGACCCTATCACAAAGTAAAAATTTAAAAAAGGACTGGGGATGTAATTCACTGAAGATGGCCTGGATTCAATCCACTGTACCAAAAACTAATAGTAATATTAACAATAATATCATTATAAATATTATAGAGTTTATATTCTATTGTTTTCTGGTAAACAGCAAGTATATTGTATGGCTTTTTCTAGGAGAAATTCCCTGATATGCAGAAATTTCAGTATAATTTTAATTTACTAATAAAAAGTCTACTAATTTATATTGGAGAACTAAAGTCACTTTAACTGATTAATCTTGTGTTTAAACCTATATGCATATATTGATGGGTAATGTATAGATGTATATGTTTACCAAATCGGTATATTTATTAAATATGAACTAAATTTCAAATTTGAACTTTGAGATAGTTGAATATAAAGAGAAAACAATCATATATTGGTTATTAACTATATAATTTGATAAAATTGAAGATTTATTAGTATTACTTTAATCAGTTAATGCAACACCCAAATATACTCCCAGATACTTAACACCTGTTACTTTTTATGACACCAAATTTTCATAATTGATTAATCACAGGAATATGTTTACCACTTTTTATATTAAGTAGCTTTCTGTATTGCTAGAACCAATATTGATTATTTAGAATAAGTAAATAAATAAGAAATAAGAGACACCTGAAAAGAATTTGCTGTATTCATAAACCCAGTATATATTTACTTAGCATTGAAACAAAATGATCGCGTAATTTGAAAGGTGGAAGTTGACACTACTATAAAAATCCATTTGTTCTTTTTTCTTTATGCAATTTTAATGACATACTTGTTAGCCACACATTAATTCAATATAAGTAACATAAGGCTAATCATTATCACTGTTCTCAACCACAAAGCAGATGAAAATCAGACTTTCCTATCAGCCCGCAATGCGATGGTCTCCTCCCCAGAAGGGCGCCTGCCTGCACAGAAGCACACATGGTGAAGGTACAGGCCTGGGACTGCTCATGGGATGAGTAGAAAAACGATGCCAGAAAAAGAGGCACACGTCCTGAGCCTCTCCAGCAGGAACAGTTCTTTACTCTGAAAGGTACAGCTGTGCTGCATCCTCACCACAAACAAAATGGGCTCCTTCCTCTCTGCTGCCTTCTTTAAAGACAGGTTTCACTCCCCTTTACATTACTACCCATAGGACTGTATTTGACATTCACACAATCTTTTTATACTATGAACTCTAAAGACTTTGTCACTTTTTACAGAGAGGAAATACCAATGCGTAGGAACTGAAATAAACTTTCTAAGTTCTCTTATTTTTATATTTGTAAGTAAAATAGTTTATTTTCCAACATACAAGCAAATAAAATATTTAAAATGATATTTGGAGTAAGGACTTTGTGTTCTAAATTGAAGGGGGATACTTTACATGAAAGGAAATAAAGGATTCCTATAGACAAATAAATGGAACATATTTAACTTCTTAAACTTCCTAAATGACTGTGAAAAACTGTATATCTTCTGCAGAATAGAGTTGTTATGTTTATAGGTTTCTTAGAATGCTTTCAAAAAGACATTCTAAAAATTTTGGTAAAATATACCTATGGAACAATAAAATCAATTATTTTCAAGCATAAAATAGCGTCTTGACTCTTCATCTGTAACCATTAATGGTTTTAAAAACAGAAAATAAGTTTTCCACAGTATCAATGTTATCAGTTCTTGAATCTATTTAAACTTATTTTTATTGAATTCCAATTTAAATGGCTTTATTTTTATATCTATATTTGTAGATTAAAATTAAATAATCTTGAAATCAAAGTTAGAATTTTGAGACAGCTTTGGACAATACATTACTCCTTTATGACACACCTCAAAACAAAATTTGGTTGTCCAGTACTATGCTAACACATACTAATTTTTAGAACAATGTTTTTAATTGTATTTTTTTTTTTTGTGGTGCCAGGGATCAAACTCAGGACCTTACACTTACCAGGCAAGCACTTATTCCACTGAGCTATATCCCAGGCCCCCAGAATGCCTTAAATAAATGTTTATTTAAATATGCTTAACAGCAAACAGAGTATTACTAAGTTTGTTCTTATATTGAACAAGCTGATAATGTGAAATGACTGAAAATGAAAGAAAAATCATGAAGCATGTGAAACTGGAAATAATGTATCTCTTCTACAGAGTCACTGACCAAACACAGCAGAGCGAAAGTCTCAGATCACACACATATGGCTGCTCAGGGAGAAATATAATAAATCATAAAATGAAAAGAAAAGGACAAAATTTCCTTCATATGATACTTCATATCTGCAGACCCAACCTCCATTCCGCTAATTAAACAAGTTTCTTTTTACCCCATTCCCCTCTCTGTTCACATTCACTTATATATCCATCCAATTATTTGTTCATTTAAGCAGCTTTTCTGCTTCTATCCAACATTGCCTGGCTGTGCAAAAATTTTAGGATATAAACAAATGTAATAAACACTTAACCTTTTGATAATTAAATCTGTTTTTTATCCCCTCAATATAATTCTTTTAAAAGGCAGTAAAACAGGCTAGACAGACACTTTTCAAAACTTTTGTTCAAGCATTTAGTTAATGTAGTCTAAAAATAATCTAGTAAAAATAATAAAAATCTAAATTTTTTTCAATGACTTCAGTCCAACAAAATAAAACTCATATGAATAGATGTCATAGAATTTTAAATATTTCCAAGAAATAAAATATTTTAATCAACGTTTTATATGAAACATAAGCAGGATATTGATCTGAAAAGCACAAGCAACTGGAAAACACATAATAAGTTAACTGGTAGCTTCTAGCAGTTATAAGCTGTTGTCTATGTCATGTGATTTCAAAGGCTCTTTCTCTTTCATAATTTTAGAAATCCCTTGGGAATGCATTTCTTTAAGACTTGGAATCTTTTTCAAGATGTTGTAATATTATTTTGATATTCCTAGGAAGGAGAGGAGTAGTATTCTCATGCCAATCAACACGAGGTATGAAATTAAGCAATTGGTGCCAATTTAATATATACTTGGAAGCTGGGCTTGGTTGTGCAATCTCAACAATCAGGAACCTGAAACAGGAGAAATAATACAAATTCAAGACCAGTGTGAGTTACACAGTGAGTTCAAACCCAGCCTTAGCTTTTTAGTGAGACTCGGTATCAATGACTTCCCTTAAAATATGTAAGTATGTGGTGTGTGTGTGTGTGTGTGTGTGTGTGTGTGTGTGTGTGTGTTTGGAATAAGATCATTATCACATTAATAATTTTGAAAATATGCTTCACTCTGTGAAGTGCTTTCAATTTCAGATACTCCTGCCACAACTGAGATCTTATTTATTCTTCAACACTATATAATACATGAGCAATGAAATGATTGACTTGGAAAGTGTGAAAGGCTAAGTTTTCCCCAAGGGATGCAAAGCAGGGAAGGATAGGGGGCCAGAGGGGCTTGAATTACATGAATAATCTCTTGGATAAGCTTTTTAAAGACTTGTAGTAAAGTTATATCTAATTTGTTCAAAACTTAGCCCTTATCAAAATGCATTTTGGATAAATATTGTGTATTTGTCAAGTTCAAATTAATTTGAATTTTCTATGTCCTCAGCAAACAGAAATTAAACTGTCTTGATTTGAGTTTCTACACTTGTTTTTTGAAGGGTTTTCCAGGGGATCTGAAAGGATCAACAAACTTTTCCCACGTATTTCACTTACTTCCAAGACTAAATGACATATGTACAATATTCATTTATTGTATTATGGCTAACATATCATATTACTTTGTGTCAAATAATGAATCTAAGTTCTCACATGAATGGTAGCCTCGAATCAAAATGAAAACAAAACAAAACACAAAACACAACCTTCAGGTTAACACCACTTATGGCTTGATTGTACCCACATGTACCATAAACGACCTTAAGTTAGTATATAATTATATTTTTCAACCGGTAGATAGGAATATTTATAGAATTGGATTGCAGGGATATTCCATGAATATTCTAGTATCAATGAACACTATTATTTTAAGAATAATTATAAAATATTTTTAAATGGTATATTCTCACTAAGCTAAATGATCTCTGATTAAATTCATCATAGTCTTTGGTTAAAATAATAAACACATTTACTTTAAGAGAAAAGCATTCAAATGTAGAATTTTAACACAGATGGGAAAAACACTATCTGGTTAATGAGCAATGACTTTATACTTCTATAAATGTGATGAGAGCTCCATTAGAAGATTTTTATTTTACTTGGTGATAAAAATAAACACCCTTTTGATAAAGTAAGTCTTATATCTTTTCTTCCTCTAACTTGCATTAAGAAAATATAAAATACACTCATTTGGCAAACTTATTCAATGAATACAAATATCTTTATATACTCATAAAGATGCATATGAAATGTATGATGATTCAAATCTGATCATTTTTTTTGATAAATACAAAATGAGCTGTATTTCATTTTCCTTTGCAATGAAAAACTGGTGCCATGGAAAAGAAATACATTGAAACCATTAAGGCACCAAAACTAAAAATGCTATTTAGAAAGGTGCTTAATTTTATCTTTATCTGAGTATCTTAATAGAATACCTTATTTTAAGTAACCTGTCAGAGTTTTCTGCACCACACAGCTGCCACTGAAAGACAATATACTGTCTACTTACTGAAAAATACCAATTATCCTTAAATGGTCTTTTGAAAATTTGGAATAGATAATTATCACTTTTAGGGTGGGCTTTTTTTCTGTGAGAACTTCCCTTCCATTTCGTGACCTGCCTTTGCAAAACCTGAAATCCAGTCTTCTATCCCGTACATTTTTTAACTTTTTGTGCCTTAAACCATTTTATCCACATTACCTTCATATTTACATATATAGATATATGTGTGTACATATATCAACTCTACTCTAGGTGGTGCATGCGCAACCTGAGCTCCATTAGCCATGTACCATAGAGCCAGGACTAGAATTCCAAATTTCAAATTCTTATGTGAATTTTCAAAATGATTTTTCATTAAAAAAGAGAACAGATTACAGAGCACTTTCCAATATCCGTTCAGAATTTGAAAGAGTTGCTTTTTCACTATGCCCACCTGAACTCTTGGACTGAATTAGCAAGCCACTCAGAGACATGCTTCTTTTAGGAAAGTGTCCACACTTGTTCGATGAGTTAACATAATAATAGTATTCCTGTACTTCTCCATGCAGGGAGTACCTGTGTCTGCGCCTCGATCTTTCTGCGGGCACAGTGAGAAACTTACTTGGCTTGGTATGTGCTCGTTTAGATGTGGGCCCCTCTGTGTCACAATCAGGAGGTTGGCTAGCCAACTGCAATGCAGTTGAGTTGTTCCTGTTAGTGTTTTGGGACTCAACATTGGTGAGAGCTTCACTCTGTGCTTCAGCGCTTGGCTTTGTGACAGTCTTTCTTTTCTGCTTTTGGGACGCAGGCGTGCTTGAAGTCCAGCTAGGAGGCAAAGCAGAGGTAGTGGTAGAAGAGTCCTGACTCGAACACGTTTCTGAAGATTGAGTGACATTGTCACTGGTAATTTTACAGCACTGGGAGTTCTCCTCATGTCCCACGGCTTGTTTGGACATGGACTGGGGCAGTGCTATGCTACAGCCTTGCATCTGAGCCCCGTTAGTCTGAGAATAAACGTTGCTAACCTTGGTGACCTTGTGTTGCCCATTATTGTTACAGACCTTATATCGGATCATTAGAATGATGATGAAAACCAGCACAGACGCAACAATGATGCCACCAATGATTATAATCATGGTGCCTCCCAGAAACTGGGACTGCATGAAATGGCACCGGACATAGTCCTGCTCCGTAGTAAACTGGATGCAGCCCACAACTCTTGTGGCAGTGAGGGAAGTGATGCCATCATCATATATGGCCAACACACACAAGTCATACATAGTTCCAGCAGCCAGATTGTTGACCAGGAAAGTTTTGCTTGTAGGAGGTATCATTCTGTGGGACAATAGAATTGTGTTAATATTTAATATAAAACAAAAATGTATACATAGGCAGTCATTATGACTTCAGTTCTATCTCACTTCAGTCCTCATTAAGATGAGCATATTTATAGCTGACATGAGGTATGGAAAAAGGATCTAATCTTATATTTACCCAGTTAAAATAGCTACAAGTCATTGTTAGAGTCCAGGTTCTATTAGCGGTGCCTGCATGGCTCCTTGACAAGCTTACTAATTACATTGCTTGGCAAAGCAGAACTCCTAATAAAAGCCACCGCTAAAAAATCATTTATGACAAATTGCTTTTGAAAGGTGTGACTGTGACATTATCTGACTACTAAGCAAATCCATTTAGCACTTACAACACCTCTGTGACTAAAAGCCAATTTGACAAAAGAGAAAACACTGACAATCACATTAGAAACCATGATGCAAATGTATTTCAGGGCATTTATTTTCCAAATCAGAAATAAGCTGCTATCGTATGGTGCTCACAAAATCTATTTTTAATAACTAAGGTGATTACAAAGAGTAAAGTAATTTATTTATAGATCTTATTGCTTTTATATACTTTGGTCCCTTATATATTTAATCCATAAGTAACAGTGATGTAAATTTATGAGCAATGTCCTAGCAAGAAGAACAAGGCAAGGCTGTTGACCAGTATAGATCTTTCATCCCAGAGTATAGATCTCTCCTTGTGTCCTGAAAAAAAATCACATTAAAATACAGTTTCTAAAGTTTCATAAGAACTTATAGACATATCTAGAACTACTACATTGTAAAAGATTTTGTGAGTGCTTTCTTCCCAGTAAGATTTGTCCTCCGAAGTAACCAAATATAACCTGATTTCAAAACTTTTTATTACTAATTTGTGACACAATCTAAACAATTTTTTAAAATATATTAGAAAACTCTCTAGCCAAAATGTATATTCATGATGGAAATCACCACCATTATTAAATATAACATATGACAAACATCGGGCATTTAAGTACAATAACATGTAGCCTAGAATGATTTCTGATACAGGCATTACTACTATTTTGCAAAAGAGAATCATTAGGTTGGAGGATTCAAGCAATTTCATCGGGTCACATAGAATTTACTTATGCCGCAGAATTAAACCTTGGAATTGAGAACATAATTGATTTTACAGAGCTAATAATAATAAAGAGTGTTTAGCAAGTATACTAAGTGTGGGGGGGTGCAGCTACTCCTATCACTGACAATTATTTCAGTCGCCCCTCAGTTATGGAAGAGCCCAATGACACAAGAGCAGACTACTAGATGCCAGTTCATGAGTGTCATGTTCTACACCCACATATTTTAGTTATTAATGGTTTATTAGAAACCACTTAAGCTTTTCTTGGAATAATGAGAAAATTAATACTCAACCAAGTAGAACATTTTCCAGGATTGATCATATGACTAGCTGGATAGTTGTGCTATTTTCTATACACTAGTCCACACTTATGTTTTAAAGGTATCCACAAAGGAAAAACCACATTACCCTCAAGAATGTGTATATTTAAGAACAAACAAGCTCTGATATCTGAAAAGCTTAAAAAGAAGCAAGAACTTACTTCAAAATCACAATTTTATATCCTTTCTTATAGATAATAATAGCCTGGTACTAATGAAGTTATATCAGAGTAAAAATTGTGTATCTTCTATTGAAAATTGGAGAAGATGTGACTATAAATCAATGAGGCTGAACTTTAGAAAAACATACCAGAAATTCATTCACAGATGCAAATTCTTCATCATTGTCCTTACTTTCACTGCTCCAAATATTTACAAACTCTCTCTTTAGAACTGTCTTAGAAACCAATAAAGAGGAGACAACACACGCACATAGCTCAGTCGCACAAGGAATCAGTCTCATTATTTTATAGTTACATCCTATTCTTGACCAAAAATGGCAAGACCCATCTTGATCACCCACCTTATTCTCAAGACTTGGCTCCAAATGGCATTTGCTTGTTTCCAAAATTGAAATTCACCCTCAAAAGACGAAGATTTGCCACCAATGAGGATATTCAAAATAGTATGACGAAGTTTCTAAAGATAACTCCAAAAGTGCTTAGAGCAATGTCAGCATCATTGGGACAATGGAATAGCCTCCCAACGTGACTTCCTTGAAGGAAAGAACACTCATGTGGATGCGTAAGTTCTGGTATGTTTTTGAATTTTTAAATTCAATCAATCTTATGCTCTGATAGTCACATCTTTCAGATGAGGTAAGATAATAAGCATAACATTATATATAAGTTTGAGCTCTTCAAAGACAACACCATTCAAGATATTTCCCCATACATATTCACCAACATTAACAAGCCTTACAATATGCACTTTGAAATTGTCATATCATAATATAGCATGGAATAAGATTCCCTATTAAAAATAAATGATACATTAATTAACTCTACACTTAGAACATGGCAAGTGTGCACAGTTGCTCCATATTCCTTACCTGTAAACAAGGGTGTCATCGTAAGTACCATTGTACTGGATTTGAAACATACGTATTCCAGGAATATTTCTTTGAAAATTAAATTTAAGTAGTGCTGTCGATGTAGTTGCTTCTGCCACCACAATTTTATCCTGACTCATTTTAGTATCACCATTACTACTGCTTGCATTTGAGCCCGACTTCGTAGAAGTTGAGATATCTGAAGATCCAGGATCTGGCTCATGGATATGGTTTGTACTGTTTAATAGGTGAGGGAGCTTAATTATATGAAGGTCCACTGATTGCGTTGCTTCCCCAGCAGGATTGGAAGCAATACAGGTAAAAGCACCTGTGTCTTTTACAGTCGTTATAAGAATGTCAAGTGTCCCGTTATCGTACACCAGCGATCTCGTTGCGTTTGAAATCAGCTTTCCTTCAGGTGAAATCCAATGAATTGCAGGCTCAGGGTCTCCCCGAGCTTTGCACCTCAGGGTTGCCCTTTGGCCTTCCAGGACTCTCATCTCATGCGTGTGGCGAGTAATGAGGGGGGGCTCACACAAAAATTCTTCCTCAGGAATTGACCAAAAATAGCGGCCGGTTAAAAGCGCAGGAGAAGCACAGGTCTCCAGGTCATCTTCTCGGGATAGGCGCCTCAGCCACAGCAATTCGCAGTTGCAGTGCAAGGGATTGCCACCAAAACTCAATGCAAAAGTTGATGGACTTATGATTCCTGAGGTTGCTAGGACCTGAGCTCGCTGAAAGAGAGGGTCAGGCGGTAGCTTCTGCAGTTTATTCGATGTCACATCTAGCCGCGTCATCTTGTGCAAGTGGGAGAAAGTCCCTTTAGGAATGTTATCGATCATATTGTGATCTAAACTAAGAGTATGCAAGCTAACCATCTTCTCAACAGCATCCCAAGGAATTGTTTCTAGATTGTTATAGGACAAATCCAGCTCTTCAAGGGCAAACACATCATCGAATGCTGTAGAAGAAATTAAAGTCAGCTGATTGTTGTTCAATATCAAATGATGAAGGTTCGAAAGCCCACTGAACATATCATTTGTAATTTTAGTCAATCTGTTGCTATTCAAATGCAAAGCCCTCAAATTGCGTAGATCAGCAAAAGCATGAGGTGTAATGAAACTTATTGTGTTCCTTGACAGAGTCAGGTCTACCAAGCTGGTCATGTTGGCGAAATCTTTCCTTTTGATATTTGTAACAAAATTGTCTGCCAACCGCAGTTCCACAGTTCTTCTGTCAATGTTTGGTGGAACAAATAGAAGCCCTTTTTTGGCACAAAGGGTTGCAAGATTAGGAGACAATATTTGACAGACACAACGCTTTGGACAGATCTGAGCTCTCACTGCTATGCCAATGAAAAACAGATAGAAAAGAAATTTTTCCATTGTAGATCAAATTTAAGAGCCTGTAAGAGAAGATACAAAATACAATGTTAACATCAAATCATTTTTTTAATATTCGTATTCCCACTAGTATAGTACTTTAATGCAAATTTGACCTCAGAAAAAATTTCATTTCATTTCTGAACAAATAAGTCCTAAATAGTCCTATTCTGTATGAACATTTGTAATGGAAGGTAAAGATGAATGATATAAAATTCACTATATTATAAGATTTAAAATGAAAACAGAAGGACAAATAAGAAAAACAAGCCAAAGAGTAGAATAGTTATTTACATTAAGTTATAAATTAAGTGTGAGCTTTGAAATAGGCACACAGTTCTTTTAGGGGTGCATAAGACCGAGGGATTCTCTCCAACAGGAGAGCTGGGATTTCAGGAAAATGCCCCAATACTGAAAGTCCTCTTTTATGTAAGTTTGAAACATTAAGCTCCTATTTAAGAATTTGCAAGTAATTCATTTCAATAGCATAAATCTATACAATAAAAGATAATATATGCCACTTAATAAAAATTTCACATACTACTAAAAGTAATTACTTAACGATGAAATTTTATTCAGACAAGCAGTAATACATGGCCCAAATTTCCTATGCTAACTGCAGGTACAAGATCTTTCTCCCAAAAATAAAATGATTGAAAATTTGCCACAAAATCTCTAAATATTAGAATATTTTACTAGCTATTTCTGTGGATTTTTAAAAGATAATTTGTGATTATCTTTTAAAGATAATTTATGATTACCTTTTAAAGATAATTTAGGATTATCAAAATCTTCAATAGTGAATCTGAAATGATGTATACTGTTTCTCTTTTCTTAAAATTTCAATAATTCTTAATTATTTCAAGTATTACTTAGAAAACTAAACACTTTGGGAAGTTTATTTTCTATTTTGAACTTGAGAATATGCTATTGAAATTAATCTCCAAAAATAAAAATGACATCAATGTGATTAAAGGTTATGTACATTCCATGAAGTTTTGAACACCATTAAGGAAAACAATTGTAGGGGCTGGCGAGATGGCTCAGTGGTCTGAAGCACCTACTTGGAACAAGCTGAACTAA
>NDGM011003380.1:0-11818 GCA_002564305.1 Octomys mimax
AACATCCTGCGACAACAGTGGCAATGACTGATGCTACTGCTGCCAAGGAAGCCAGAGGCTGCTGGGAATGAGGAAGAGGCAAAGAATTCCAGGCAGAGTGTCAAGGCAGCAGGGTGGGGTGGGTGCCTTGGTTTCAAACTTCTGGCATCCAGTACTGCCAGACAACCAACTTCTAGCCTTCTTAGCCACCTCATCTGTGGCCTTTGCTGCGGCAGCCCCAAGAGCTGACATAGTTCCAGAGCATGAATCTATAGCAGGCCCAGGGCATCCCACGCGGAGGCCAACATGACTGTTTCCAAATTGCCGAGCTTCTCACCTATGAGCAACACGCTTTCCGATACACTGTAATAATACAGGCAATAAACAAGTCAGTGGAATATATATTTTGAATTGCAGTCCTTGCTAAAAGGTTTTCTTTCCTTCTGACTGTCTTTTCCAGGCAGAAATGGAACATGCATACAAATACGCTAAATTGTATGTTTCTAAGATCCAAGAAGAGAAAAAAAAAAAACAAAAAACAAATTTCAGTATCGGAAATACGGGAAATCAATGTGTGCAAGCGATTGCTTGGCACTACCTTTATCTAGAAGATCTTCATGATTTTATTTCACCTACATCTGTCCCCTACATTTTTTTCCTGGGTTATAACCTTGAATATGGCTCTTGTTTCACCTGAAAAAGTCTCACTCTAACCTTAACCTTCCTGATTTTTAAAATTTTAAAATATATCTGTTTCCACCGAACTTTGTTTTTATCCTAAGTGCTAACGAGGCTTGTTTGTTCATTTGTTGGATTTCTTGGGGCTGAAGACTGAAGCCTCACACATACTATGCACACGCTCTACCACGGGGCTACACCCCTCACCTGTGAATAATTTTTGGGGACATAATAGTACAGTAGAACACAGTATCTTCTGGCTTTTACACTTGAGCTTCAAGGGACAAAGTCACCCTTAGGGGGTGAGTGCAAATGGAGAGCCATGTAGAAGGTTCTGGACTCCTACGAGACGGGCAGACGCGGATAAGAGAGCCAGAGCACCCCGGGACCGTGTGGGCTCTGCACCGCACTGACCTGGGCATGAGCTAAGGGCTGCGACCCTGCCCAAGGTCAGGTCAGGGGAGCCCGGGGGCCACACCTGGGAGATGGTGCAGCTCCCACTGATACAGAGGTAACGTGGATTATTTGGTTAAGCAGAATAACCTTGAGCACTTGCCAAGTCAAGGCACTCACAACAACAAGCACAAATAGCCTTCCCCTCGCTGCCAACTTCCTCTCTTTCAAACACACTTCTTGCTTTTGTTAAAATTCACCTACATCCTAGCAAAAGGTGAGGAAAAAAGCTGCACTTCAGCTACAAAGAACCCTCCCCCCAAAAAACCCTGATATACATTTTTATATTTCTTCACAGTAACAAATCCTTTCCCTCCACCGTCTCTCCCACAGCCCCTCACATCAAGAAAAAAAAAACCCTTTTAGACTTTGACTTTTCATGAAAGGCATATAGTAAAGTATCACTGTTTCAAAATTCCAGGGCAGTTTCACAATCATAATGAAAACGAGGGAGGAAATGGTTTCATTAAGGTCTTAGAAACAATTGCCCCACGTTGTTGTGTGGAATATCTTTATAAATTATGAAAGACTTTGCAAAAATTAGTTCATTCATTCACTAGACACTCACGGAGCATCATGGCTGCACCGGGCCCTATGCGAGATGTGGGGGCTGCAGAGATGAATACGGTGGGAGCCTGCCTCAGAGCTGGCGACGACGGAGGGAGACAGGTATTATTATTATTCATTATAATGCAGCTGGGCTTCCCATTCCATGCCTACCTCCAGGAGCCTTGATTTGAATTCACAAAGAACCATATTGTGGGGAGAAAATGACCATAGTAAATCCTGTAAAGGTGGCAGGTCTCTCCAGAAATAGAGCTGCACTCAGAGCTGAGACCTCCTCCGACCGAAGGGCAGGGAAAACACACCCAGCAAGATGCTTAACCAAAAGGGCCTGAGCCGAAGCACAGCAAGCGCCTGCAACTCCATGAGTGAAATCAAAACTGATTGGGGGAGAAAATTACAGACAGGATGAAAATCAATTAAAAAGGAAAATGAAGCAAGTTGGAAGAGAGTCAAAAGCATCTCTCTCTCTCTCCCTGCTTCTCCCTCAGAATCGCCCCCAGAGAGTATCGGCTGAAGAAAGACATTTGAGATTTCATAAACAAAGAGATCTGAGCCTGGCATTGATAACCCAGTTTCCAGAAATTTGGGTTTTAATTCAGAGGAGCCAACTCAAATATCAAAATGCAGCTTTTCTTACGTGATTTTTTTATGCTTGCTTAAAACCAGTGGCTGAGGAGAAAGTACTTATACAGTAAATCTAAAACCATTCAATTACCTTAAGTCAACTGGGAGGCTTGTATTTACTGAAATAGGCGTTTGACTCCCATATTACAAAGGCATGCAAACGACTCCCATGTTGCAAAATCATTCTGGATGGTTTACGACTGGGCTCTCAGATGTTGGAGGGGCCTGGGAAAGGATGGGGAGCTTGATCAGGAAAATGCTACATCTGTCAGCGGGCAACAGCGGCGCATTGGCACAACCTCCTGAATTAACTGCGAGGCGTACGTCAGCTCACAGGAAGGGGAAAAAAAAATCAACTCCTCTTTGGAAACAGATTCATGCTGCAAAATCATCCAAGTTAATTTCCTTCAGTTAATTAAGCCAGTTTCCTTATTAGCACAGGGAGATGACCAAGTCTAGTCTATAGCTAATGACTCACAGGATGAGGAGGTTAGCAAGCCCACCTCTATTTTTAAACTTAACTTTCAGTGTCTGCTAGAACTTGAGTAGGCAGAACATGTCCTACCCAGGCTTTAGTTCTGCTTTTACTATTGTTTAACCAAGGATTATCTCAGAAACACCCATGTAAGGTACCACCGAGACCAAGAAATTGCTAAAATCCTGCGCTGCTCTGTCTCAGAAATGTGCATGTGCCCGAGCTCAAGGTACCGAACATCTAGGGTCCCTTGTGAGGCTGGGGAGTGAGCTGCATTAGTGTGTCTTCTGAGTAGTCTAGGGACAAACACCTCACATGGGTGGGGGGCACAGGTAGCATCCTGGATGTCCCTGACCTCTTTCTTATCTTAAGCAAATGGAGTGATAAGAGGTGGGGAGGGGGACAAGAATTCCTCCGGCATCACTGGAATCCAGGTCAATTCTAGAATGGGCCTGATAGTGGGGCGAGACCCAGGGTAACATCCCTCAGACAGACCCAACAATGCTGGTTTCCCTCAAAGTCACCATCAGGCAGCAGCCACTCTGCATCCATTTCATGCCAGACAAATCCAAGACCTTTCCTCATCATTCCCACACTAACGTGTGAGGTAGGGGAACAGGCTCCACCTATACAACTGAGGAAACTGTGGCTCAGGGAGATTAACTAAATCGCCCAAAGTCACCCAGCCATAGCAAGGGAGTTGGGCTTTAGATTACAAAGCCTGTGCTTTCCTGTTGCATTCCTCCCCACTTGTGAGAGGCATGCATTTCTCATTCTCAAGCTATTCTGCCGCATGACTCCTCAGTGAGAGAGGAAATAAGGGAAGACATCCTCAGAACCGCTCTCCCCACTCTGAGGTCATGGGGCACAGAAACAAGTATGGTCTGAAAGCAGATTTCTTCTAAGGGCTGAAGTTCTTTCAGATGTTCTCAGAAACAGTGCTACAGCTGTTGGTGTTGCTGATGTTTAACTGCATACTAGCCACTAACCTAACCCCAGCAAGATTCTGAAGAGAATGATGTTGGTTATAGTAT
This sequence comes from Octomys mimax, assembly GCA_002564305.1. Taxonomy (NCBI): domain Eukaryota; kingdom Metazoa; phylum Chordata; class Mammalia; order Rodentia; family Octodontidae; genus Octomys; species Octomys mimax. The sequence continues at coordinate 3,811 of NDGM011003380.1, forward strand.
GCTGGCCACATGAGCCACAGTGAGGACGGGTCACGTTGATGCTCACTTTCCAGGGCCATCCTTACAGGGATGCCACACAAGCACACATCTACTGGGAACCAGGTCTGCTCACACGCTTGTGAAATGCTGTGCTCTAGCTAAGCTTGGCCTCAGCCCTTGGAGTGGGAGGCTGTCCACCATAGCTCATTGCTGGGGCTGAAAACCTCACACCATGCTGGCACCGTCTCTACCAAGGTCTTCCTAAGTCTCTTACTAATAAACTTCATTTGTCTCCCATTATGCTTTAGATCTTAAATGTCCCCCGAAGACTAGGTGTTGAAGGCTTGCTCAGCAGCCTCTGGTGCTACTGGGAGGAGGAGACCTTTGGGGATAGGGCTAGAGGGAGGGAATTAGGTCACTGGAGGGCGCACCTAAAGGGGATATGGGGACTGCTGGCCCTTTCTCTTTTTGCTTCCTGGCTGCCACAAGGCAAGCAGTTACACTGCTGCGCATCCCTGCCATGGTGTCCTGCCCCGCCCGAGGCCCAGAAGGACAGGGCCAGGCAGCCATGGGCTGGAGCTTCTCGAATTATGACTCAAAATAATTTTTTCTTTTCAGTTCCTTTCTCATATTATTTTGTCACAGCAGTGGAAAGCTGACAAAATGTCTCCTACATGGCACATGAAAATCTAGGCTTGTTTAGAAGATACTTTAAGGACTAGAAGGAGTCCCAGAAGCAAATGTAAGCACCAACAGCGTTTGAAGACTTTTGACAACTGTCCTCTTCCATCAGTGATTTTATAGTAACCTGTACAGACTGGCAAGTGAGTGCTCCTTCTCCTCCTGTACAAATACTATCATAAAATATATAGACCATTCAGACACAGTTTCCAATGATACAACCACGAGTCCTACAGTATTAATACCGCTGACTTCCTAAATGGAAAGGCTGACATAAAAAGGTATTTTGTGAACCCTGAAAACTTGTATGTAGAGTTGTGTGGCTTTGTATCTTTTTCAGAAGGAAGAGTCAAAGCTTCATCAGCGTCCTGGTGTGGCCCATGACTCTCCTTAACTCTGAGGACTACCTTCCCATTTGGTGAGCAGTAGCGATAACCTTTGGTGGCATACCTACATAGTTTTGCATTTGAGACAAGAAAACCTGTCTTATGAACAGCTTTGGTTGCCTTTGTTCGAAGCGGTGTGCTTTTGCAGTTGCGGGTTGTGTTAACAAGGGTATGCTCTACATATCAGGGAGAATATACCTGCTGCATGAGGATGGTGGCCAGAGAGCTGGGCTACTGCCGCTGGTCTCATTTTCACCAGACAGTGACACACCAAGAGGTGCAGAGGGCTCTGCAAACAGGTGACACAAGAGACAAACGCACCAGCGGAGGAGATTGGGCTGGAGAAAGGGAGGAGGCGGGGACCAGTGCTCCTCTTTAAGTAGTGATTACTGCTATATAGGAAAAAATTAGATTTAATCTATATAGCCCCAGAACACAGGGCTAAGATCAATGGCTGCAAGTAACAGGAAAAAGAATTCAGCCTCAATTTCAGGAGGAAAGTTTTAAAAAACGATTAGAGAGATTCAAACTGGAAGGCCCTTCCTTGTGAGGCTAATGAGCTTCCTGCCCCTTGAAGTTCCCCTACCTTGGCTGTGTGCTTCTGTCAGGAATTTGTAAAGGGGACCCTATTGGGTGAAAGGTAGGAGAAAAGGACGTCCACAACTCCTTTTAATTCCACAATCTACCCATTAAGGTTTATATCTCTTAGAAAATTTATAGTCAAAGACCAATACGTGTCTTCCCTTACTTTGCAGGGTAGGTACCAGAAGCAACTCACTTTACAAAGGGAACAACTACTCTTTCTAAAATTTGATCTTTTACAGAGTTTGCACATGTTGCATCTTCACAGCCAGGGACCACACCACCCACCTGTCACACCTCCCACCCGCCCCTCTGAGCCCCTGCTGTTTGCATCAGAGTTTACCCTGGCCTCCTCTGTGCCCTGGACTTTTTCGATGTCCACCTGCACTGCCCTCATCCCTGCATCAATTATTTTCTCCAATATCCAAAGTAATCAGTGAAAACCACACTTTAGATCTTGAAGTCAGATTGTCACTGTGGCCTAGCAGTTGCCGGGCACCCAGCGCCCCAGCCGATCTCACGCTGTCCTCCTCTGTGCTCTTTCTCCCTGACTGCTGTCCTCCCCTTGGCTGTTTACCTGCTCTCCATCTGCGCCCCTGGCTCTCCTCAGGTGGCCATGCTTCTCCCAGCTCCTGGCCCAGGTTCTGTGGCCCTCTTGAGAGTTGAGTTCATGTCCCTCCCTACGTAGCCTGCCTTGATCTCAGACAGACACCACCTGTCCCTCCAGCGCCCTAAACTCCTTGGGCCACTCAGCCAGCACCAAGCTTCATCTCCTGCCATCTCGGGATGCTCCTCTCTCCCGCATGAGTGCAGCTCCATGGGACGAGGGTCTTGGCTGTACCATTCACAATGGGCATTCCAGGGTCTAGCAGAGGGGTGAGTGTGTAACTGTACGTGTTTTTGGAACAAGTGAGTGAGTGAATGAGTGACGGCAAGAGAAGAGTCTGTCTGTACAGAGACGCGCTCAGGGGCCCAGCGTGACCCTGCAGAGACTGTGCCTCTTCCCCTTGCGGACCCCAGGCCCTCAAAAGGATCTGGGATCCACTTCAGGAAACTCCCTAGCACGACTTAAGCCAAAGCTTAGAGAAAGCAGCTGCTCCCCACGGAGAAGACGGAGGCTGCTCCTATACACAGTGGGGTGAGGGAAGCCCCCCAGAGTGCACCCTGGGCCTATCCTCACATGCACGACAGTGTCTTTTTCTTCTCTGAGGGATCTCAGGAGAAAAATAAAAAAAAAGCTGGCAAGGAGAAAAAGAGGCACTGGGATGGGTTACCGAGGAAGTGAGAGAAACTCCTTCTTTGGAGATCTTTAAAAATAGAGCAGCCATCTGGGATGATTTAGATACGGTCTCACTCACTGCAGCGCGGGATGGGAAGGGTGAAGGCTCTCTACGTCCCGTCTCAGCCTCGACTTTCCGATATTTCATGTTAGAGTCTTCTTCATGACAAAAGGCTGAGAAAGGCTAGAAATTCACTTTTTCCTTTTAGCCGCAAGTTAAGTCCTATTTTACTTCGAGCTGTAATTCTGCTGTCGTCCCAGCCTTCTCTCTTCAAGTGGGCAATTTAGATGTCATTCTATTTTGGTGATGTAGAAAGTCTGGATTACACTTAACTTTCATCCTCTCTTTCCCAGAAAAGAAGGCAAAGGGACTTAAGATGGGAGAATTTAGACACTGGGACGTGACAGCCCCAGAGAGTTCAAATCTTGCCCAAGGCCCTAAAAAGGATGGAGCGGTGGAAGCAACACCTGCACACCTGGCCAGGACTCCGGAGGCTGTGGTGTCACCCACCGTGGGGGCCTGTTGCAGTTGACACAGAAATTAAGCCCTGTGAGTCTAATTTACTGCCTGTTACTACTGGTGCTTAGTTATTTTGTGTATTTTCTCTACGGGCTTGAGCTTGGTAGAGTCAACATGCAAACAACACAGAATCTACTTTTCTCATATGTAGCAAGGAAATTATAGCAGCTGAGCTTAGCTTGGGTCTTAGGACTCAGGGTGTGTGTGTATGTGTGTGTGTGTGTAGCCTTGAACATGCCAGGGAAGTGCTCTACCACTGAGCGCCATCCCAGTCCTGCTCTTAGGACTCTTACTTGGTGTGTCAAAGCTGCACAGTCTAACGAACAACCGATCTTGATACACAGAAGGCGGATCTTACTATTTTTAGTATAGAGGGCACATGATAAAAGAGCTGTAATAAATTTGTTTCTCACAGCACTTGTATGCCACAACTATTTTTCTAACTTAAATAACCCTGGCTATGATTATCAAATATGTTTATCTTCAAGTGTTCATTATAAATGTTGCCATATATTATATAATAATGACCAGTGACTCAAAGTTTTTGTTTTTTGTTTTCTAAAAGGAACACAAGTAGCTTTCAATGACATTCACTTTTTTCGGCCTTTCTGCAAGTTAATGAATAACCCATATTTTAGTGCAATCCTGCATTATGCCAGAACGAAAGTGGGACCATAAAGGTCTTCACACACCACACTTGCGAACTGGCTGGGTCACTTTGTATGCTATTAGTCTAGTGCTTGTGCTTCTTTGGCATGTTACTCACTGGTCCTGCAGCCCCTCTAGTGATAGTGTGTGTGTGTGTGTGTGTGTACACGCATTTGTGTTAGAATTAGAACCTAATGCCAGAGGGTCACAGAAAGAAAATTCTAGGATAGAAAGAAGGACACCTAAAAACAAAAAGGCAGAAATGGTATACACTCAATGAACTTTAATACAGATTACTTTAACAAGTCTTCCTAATACAAGGTCTGCCCGCGGTTGTGCTTTGGTCCCTCCCATTTCCTATTTGCCACTACCTGCCTCTTGTTTATGGGAGGAATATACACATTTGTCCAGGGACAAAAGAACTATCTCATTCTGTGGGCACAGTTGCCTTTAGGGACACTGGCATTTTTATAGACGTCTCTAGCTTTTGTCCCACGAGGCCCCTGTCCCAGTGCTGTGGTCCCAGGGTGGGCACATGAGGTGCAGTTGAGCTTGGGCTGGTGACATAGAGCTGTGGCTGGGGCCCAGCGAGGTCAGGCCTGACGACAGCGGATGCGCCCATCTGCTCTAGAACTTTCTCTCCCTCCATGCAGTCACCTCAATCTGGTAGGAAGGGCTGGTGACATGGTCCTTCCAATAGCACTGCCTGATGCCTCAGCCCCTTGAGGGGTAATAAGGATGGAATGGAGGGGCTCTCCTTGAGCTATACAGCTCTTTTTATTTGACTATTTTTAAAATTTTGATTTAGGGTCTCATTCAGTTCCCCAGGCTGGACTCACACTTGTGATCCTTCTGCCTTAGCCTTCCAGATCCCCATTTCCTTTACTCTCCTCTCCTCTCCATCTTACACTGCTGTGTTTAATCCCAAAGAGCCCCCAGGAGCCCCAACAAACCCAGCCCAGCAGTGACACATGTTGAGAAATTTGGGTCTCAATCCCAAGCTCTCTGCCCCTGCTGCTCACCCCAGCCTCCTGCTCAACTCCCCAGGCTGCCCCACTCTCCTCCTCTCCGGCCATCCTCTTGGACAGCGGTCACTTCCTATTTACCAGCCACAGTTTCCAGTCTCCCCACTCTCCTGAATGGGTGGCTCACTGTCGCTCCTGCGGGGTTTTCTCACAGCCTTCCCTCACAAATTCAACACCACCTTTCTCTCCTGCAAAACAAGCTGGGGAGCTTGTCGGGGCTTGCAGAGAAAAGGAGGGGGCTGCTCTCCCAAAGCCATCCTCTGGCACCGCTGATGTTCGCGCCGATCTGCGGGGAGATTGCAATTCTAACATAATGAGATATTAATGAGCTTTGCACATGTTCCTAGCCACAACACTCCCCTCCCCTCCACATCCACTGCCTCTTCTGCAAACCCAGAGAGACGGCTCCGTCTTTCCTGAGACTGAGCCTTCTCTTCCCCTGGAGCCGCCTACTATCACCCCAGCGCCCGGCTGCCCTGCTCACCTCAAGCTGCCACTGCTGCGGGCACCAAATGGGCTGGCACTGCCTTGTTTCCTGGCCTAATGGATGCTTGTTTAAACACTGGAGCTGTTTGCATTGCTGCGGCTCACTGCATGTTAAACACAGTCCTCTGAAACCCTATGCCAATCCAATAAAGGTATCAGCAGTTGAGTGTGGGGAGGCAATTACTACAGGGTCCCAAGTGTGCCTTCTAAGCTCTAGGAAGGAAAATTTGATCGAACAACTAAAAGGAAAATCTGATTCGGCTCAGCATCACGTGGAGGACACAAGGCTTAACTGCAGCCGGATCTGTGGAGGGCAGAGAGAAATCAATCCTTGAGCCAGGGAGAGCAAGCACACATTGTTAAGAGGGCTTTAAGCCAGCCTGTTAGAAACACTGTCTCCTGCGCCTGCCTTTGAGAGACACCCGCCTATCCTCTGCTCCCTTTCGCTGCTCGCTTGCTTTGTAATTCCAAGGGGTCTACTTATTTATTCTTTAATGACACACTGCTATCCTTATGAACGCCCCACCTTCTCTCTTGCCTTTAATTCCTTAACTACTCTGATTTTTAAAAATGGCTTTTCTTGTGCAAGATCATTACCATATCAAAGGCAATAGACAGAGAGCAAAAATGATAGAGGGATAACATGCAGGCAGGTGGAAGGCGCCAGGTCTGCTTCACAGAGATCGGTGGGTCCCTAACCTCAAGCTAATGATACAGTCGATAGCACAATGGATTGGTTTCCTGCCTTGGCTAAGTCTGAAAAATCAGGGGAATTAGACACAAGATTTACATTTATTTCTCAACCAAGGAACGAAAGTTTTGGAAAAGAGATTCCTTTGCTCTGCTTCAGTTTCTGGCCACGCAGAGCTACAGGGTGGCTTTTCTTACTTCTTTATCATTTAAGAAACTGCTCCGAAATGGCCCTCGTTTGCAAGAAAAAGTGAGATAGCAAAGGATGTGTCTGGCAACACAGACAAACGCTGTTCACAATGCTCACTGGGGTGCTACACATTCGCCAGGAAGGCTGCCAGAGCTGTCTTTTCCCAAGGTTCGTGGTGCCGAGGCTGCTGCCAATGCGGAGCTGGAGGGCTGTGGTCTGCATTTGCGAGCAGCAGCGGCGGCAGCTCCCATCGAGTGGGTGTGAAGATAAAGCTGCAGCTTCAAAGAGTTTGGGGCCAGAGTGCCAGAGGGCTGCAGTCTCCTGTGCTCCACCACACCTGCTGCTAAGAGGTGGCGGGAACTCTGCCACGACAGGCTCACACGGGAAGGCATGCCTCCTCCCAGCAGGTCTGTGGAGCCTGGTCTTACACCAGCCTTTTTGTTACTCACTCTGCACCTGCCTTTGCAAAATGCCTGCTCTCGTGGCCCATGCTCCTACTGCGGACGGGCTACTGGCCAGCAGCCCAGCTCTCCTGGCGTCCCTGGCAGGGGGACACATCCACCCTTGTACCTCACACTGCACTCTGCTACCTCCCTTTGTCACTACCTGTGGACCACCATGACAGTGGATTATGGCCCTTCATCTTCTGTGCCATAACTGTGGGCACCAGGTAAATGATGGTCAATTCTACATAAACCACAAAGGGCACATTTGGGTATGATTTCCTGACAATGTTCATGGAACAGCCTCATTATCTTAGGGCTAGAAGTAGGGGTGTGTATGCTAGAAAACCCCTCCAGGAAATTTAATCTACCCCCTGCTCGCCCTATTTATTGAGGAGTGTTCTACTATTTATTGAGCAGTGTGCACATACACATACCCCTTAACATCTTAAAGGGTAGCCTTAATGTGTATGCATGCATGTGCTTACATGTGTGCAGTGGTACCTCAGGTAATAAATCCTTTTGTTTGTGAGCAATTTGGTTTGCAAACAGAAAGATTCGGGAAGTTAATTAATTAATTTATGTTTTTGGTATAGGGTCTTGCTACACAGCTTGGACTCGTAATGATCTTCCTGTTTTCAGCCGCCCTATAATCCCAGTGGATTAAGGCACACTGGGGTTACAGGCGTGCACCACCATGCCTGGTCTCAGTGGCCAGCTCAGTATGCTTGGGTGGCAGGGCTGGCACAGCATGTGGTGCCAGTGATCAAACCCCAGTCCCTGCACTTGCCTAAGCAGGCGCTTAGTCCACTGAGCTATCTCATTGACCCTTGTTTTTATTCCAATGACAAAACCATCTTTCTGGTATGAACACAAATGTGGCCCAACTCTTCCAGAATTATGGAGTGAATTAAGTTTATGAACAGAGGCACCACTGTCCACAGGCTACTTTAAACTATTAGCATATATATGCACTCAGACATATGGGCATATATATATATATATATATATATATATATAATTACTCCACTTAATAAAACATGGAGGGGCAGGGGAGGTGGCTCAGTAGAATAAGTGCTTCCCTGGCAAGCGCAAGGGC
>NDGM011003389.1:0-12218 GCA_002564305.1 Octomys mimax
TTTTTTTTTTTTTTTTTAAGCTATATCTCCTAGTCCTCTAACCCCTGCATCCTGTTTTCTACAGAAGAATCTACAGAATTTGCTAGTAGCCTTACACCATCACAGGAACTAACAGTGTGTGCTCACCTTGTGATGGCTGTGAAGTGGTGCCCTTGTTGTTCAGGAGGTCTCATTACATCCAGTGTTATCAACACTCTCTTCAGGTAAGTGCGCCTCGGGTGAGCATGCACTTAATGCAGGCGTATGTCACTCGGCTCGGCCCACTACCCACTGTCGCTCCACCCATCTCTAACAGGACATCCGCAAGGAACAGCCGACTTTGCAAGAGAGGCAGTAGATTTCTCACCGGTGTTCACAAATGGCACTTGGAGAGAGGCTGATCTGGATGAATTCAATTCATCAAAGTGAGTCCTACACGGCTCTCTCTTTTAGTGTCAGATTCTGCCTTGGAGGGCTTCCTGAGCCTGTACTGCTTCCTTGGGGGGTTTCTGGGTGGCTGAGCCTAATTACCACTGCCTTCCTCAGTCAGGAAGCATGCTACTGCCCTGCAACCCCAGTGTCCAAGCTGACCCATTTTAAAAGATCTGGAGCGCCACCAGCTTTAAGAAAAGCAAGAGAGCCTGTTGGGATAGCCTGAGTTAACTAAATATACTGGCTAGCTCCATTTTTATTGTTATGCAATTCAACCATAGAGGAACATCTAGAATCATCTTTTCTTAGCCTTCAGGGTATAGAAAACCCAAAACCCTTTGGGTTTGGGTGTGGGTGACCCTTGAGTTACTAACCCACAGTAGCTTCATACCCTGCAAGAAGCTCTTTTAAGTGAATCCTATGTGCACCAAAGAGGCAAACTTGCTTTGGCAAATGATTAATTTGGTTCATTTATGATGGCTTCTGTGCTGCATGGTCAGCCATATGCAGGAAGTGGTCATCCTGTCCCTGCTAGTCTCAGGCTGGTGGACCAGGGGTGGCTTGAGAATGTGAGTTTGACTTTGGAATTGAGCCCCACGATTCACTCATCCTCAGGGTCTCATCCATGCTCAGTGGCCACTCCCAAGCTGCCCAGTGACCCATCAGAAGACACAGGACTGTTGCAAGCGCAGCACCACCTCCTGGTCCTTGGAGGAAGTTGTCCTTGGTGAGTTTGCATTACTTGATGGGCAATACAGGGCCAACCTCTTTTCAGTATCCCGTCTCAGCAGGAGTCTTCTTGGTCCTGTGGCCTTACTTTTATGGGGTCATACCACTGTATGAGATTGTACACCTGGCATGTGGCTGGTGGACAGGTGCTCTAGTGCCCCAGGTCCTCCCACAGGCCACGTATGGGAGGCACGGCCAGCTCTGGGCAAGAAGCCTAGGACCTACAGTCAGTATCATCAGTGCCTTAGAACACGCCGGCCTCAGGCGCTTCTGGCTGTTTGCTGTTTGCTGTTTGCAGGGGAGGGCAATTCTTGAATAAACAATGAATAGCTCTCCTCAATTTTACTATTAAATATTGTCTTGGAAGGAGGGCTGTTAGACACATTGGCAAAGTAAGGGAGGGAGTGTGGGTGCAGCAGGCTTTAGGGGGATGCCAAGAGTGCAAGTGACTTACCATCTCTGTTAATTTGAGAACCATGCAAAATGTGAGGATGGGGACAGTTCTGTTTTATTTAGTTACTTGTTTATTTTATTTTAGTGTTTTGACAAGGTCTTAGTGTGTAGTTAAGGTGGGACTTGGACTCACTATGTAGTCCAGGCAGTCTCAAACTTGTAGCTATCCTCCTGCCTCTGCCTCCTGAGTGTTGGGATTACAGAGGTGCCCGACCATATCCAGTTGGAGGCAGTTCTATTTTTAATTTATTTTTATTTTTGAAAAGAATGGCTATTATCCTGTATGACTGTATTTCTAATGTCACATGTTTATTATACAAATTCAAGGAATACGGAAAATCTAAATTAAAATGTAAATCACCCAATTCTCTGTATACCCATAGGTTAACATCAAGCATTGAAATATTTCTGACAACTATCCATCTGAGCATATATGCAAGTAAAAAGGAAGACAGACAAAAAATAACTCATAGTAGTGACATCACTCTATTTTATTTAAAATGTTAACTATAATTTTACTTGATTTAACATAAAGAAAAGGTGAAAGGAAATGAAAGAATAGGCAAAAATTTCTCATTTTACCCCAAGAGATATCAACTCCTAAAATGTGCCTATAAAGTTAAGAAGAATGATTATGTGAAGGGTTAATGTAGTTGGAATCGTTGTGTTCAAGCTACTTCAATTTCAGCTCTAGTTCTGAATGGTAGTGAAATCAACACTTAATATTACCCACCTTCTCTTAGTGTTATACATTTTAATTTTTCCAGTGTAAATATTTGTACATGTTTGATAGTTGTATGTGTACGTGGGTTTGTTATTAACCACTTGTCCTTTTATTTGTTTTCTTTAAACTGTGGCATCCCTCTGTGTGTTGATTTTGGTTCTGCTGAATAGAATTAATATAATAATTTCTTCAAGAATGGCCCATAGACACTGCTCTTGGATTCTTAGATATTTGAAAATATCTTGCTTTTATGCATAGGGAACGATTTAGCTAGGTATAAAATTCTCGATCCACTTTTCAGATTTTTCTCAGAAATTAGCAGTGCTTCTCTACATGTCTCCTGCATGGAGCATTTCACTGACTCTTTTCATGTGACTATTACTTATCTTAACTGTGTTACTATTTGTGTGTGTGTGTGTGTGTGTGTGTGTGTGTTTGAGAGTGTGGGTGGATTTGTGCAAGCTAAGCAAGCCCTGTACCACAGTGCTACATGCTCAGGCACATACTTCATTGGAGATTGTTTGGATTACTATATGCTTTGAGATTATTCATCTCTAAGAATGTCTCTAAGAATGTTTCTTAAGAATGTCTACCTATATTTTTTGCAGTTTTTCTTGCTTTGTATGGTTTCATATGGTTCTATTCAGCCTTGAAGATTTTTAAGTTCCTTCAGTTTCTTCTCTCCAGTCACTTTAAAGCTATTTGCTGTATAATTTCTCAAAGCATTATGGGTACACATCCTTTCTTTGTTGAATCCATTGACTCTCTCATGGTGTTCTTCTACTTGGTTTTGTGAGGTTACCCTCTGTTGAGGATTAAGGTGGGTTTTTTCCCTCCCTAAGCATAGAAGTCATATGTTCTGGGTTTGCATTTAGCTATATGGCATTTGAGGGATCGCATTACCTGAACCAGTTTTCCTACTCAACTTCTTGCATGAAGGATTCCTGCGCCTTAGAGCTATACAGGTCTTTGTTGCACTTTTGCCCTGGAGTTTTGTTCAATACTGCCTTACCCCCAAGCAGAAATATGCTGTGCATCACTCCCACAAGCCATTAGGGTTTCACTTTCCATCACAGGTTCACTGTGCTTTGGCTCAATGTCACATTTCTGGTGCTTGCTCGACCTTAGCCTTTATAATTACAGACTCTGGAAGCCTCTTAATATCACACTGTTCTCTGTGTTCCTTGGGTCAGGTTATAAGGTAGGTAACTGTGAATCAAATTCTATCTCCACTAGCACTGAGGTTTTACCTCTCTTATTCCTTTCAGCTATGCATTTATTTACTAATTCATTTTGACTGTGGTTGAATTTTACCCATCATTTCTCTATACTTGTGGTGGAGATGTTTTCCTGTCAGGTCTTACTGGGATCATGCCTTTGGGCTGAATAATGGGTTGACTTGGGATGACATTCATCTGTTTATCTCCTTATCTCAGAACTTAGTGAGCTCTGTTCTGCTATTTTTTGTGTCTTCGTTACATTTAGTTATTTCTCCAAGGATATTTTCTTTATATATATATATATATATATATATATATATATATATATATATGAACCAGGAATTGAACTCAGGCCCTTGCACTTGCCAGGGAGGCACTTATTCGCACTTATTCTACTGAGCTATCTCCCTGGCCCCTTCTTTTATTTCTATGAATACTTTTCTCTGTTTTTTTTTTTATTTTGATTAAATGATCTCTTTAATTGTATAATCTGAAATCTGGCTATGCTGACATTCATATTCCAAGTTTCCATTGTTGTCTACATTTGTCTGTCTTAAGACCATGATGCCCAGATACCCCCTTTTCAGTGTTGCCTGACAATACCAAGATAGTTTGTTGCCATACCAACTTCCGGGATCAACATGGAACCAGGGACGTTTGGCAGGTATGTGAATCTACTCTTAACGAAGGAAGATTTTGGTGGTGGCTGTTGTTCTGCCAAACCACTGACCCTCAGTGTATAATCTCTCTTTAGGAAGTCACTCTGGAAGTTATCCCCACATCCGGTATGAGGCCATGGTTCTGAGGTCAGTGCCATTCTGTGGTATAACAAAGCTTGCTTTCAGTCCTTCCCCTTTCCTCATGATCAGTGTTGCCCAATCAGCCTTGTGGCAGACTCCAGCTTTGCAGGGCTTCTGGGATACAAGGCTTATCTAAAGAAAGTATCATCACTGTTGGTCTTGAGGCTAATGTGAAATGAGAAATACTGCCTGCTCTGATCCCAGTAACAGACTTCCTGTGCACTTGACCTTCCTGACATCAACCCCCAACCCCACTCCTGGGAGTGCTCCTTGGATACCTAGCCAACCTTGGCAGCGGAGTTCCCATCTGGACTACTGTGCAATCCAGGTTAGGATGGCTGAGTACAGGAGTATGCTGTCTTCTTGGCCCACCTGCAGTCTGCTAATGATCCATGTTCACTTTGTCCTTAGGGGACTTCCTGGAGGAAGCCAACTCTGCAGAAGAGGCCAGTACATATATGGTACTTGAAGATAGGTTATCCGTGTTGCCTTCGTTGTATTTGTGCCGAATCATACGCGGTTGACCTATTTTCCAGTATCAGATCCCGCCTTGGAAGACTTCTGGAGGGGAGTCTCGCTTCAGGGTGGGACCTTGGTGGCAACTCCCCTCCAGGGTGAATGATGAGGCTGATGGCCACAGCTGACTTGCAGAGGATGTGCTTTCTAGAGCCCCTGTGCTCTGGCCTTGGCCCACATGGAACCCACACTTGGGAGAATCTTACAGGTGGCACAAGCTTCCAGGATGAAGTGGGCTTTTCTTACCCACTCTCATGGGCAGAACTGGGGGAGGTATCTTCCATGGTGCACCTGTCTTATTTTCAGATAAATCATTCATAGCTGGCCTTTCTCTTATGTATCAAATCTGGCCATAAAACACTCTGGGTTGTTGCCAAGCCCGGGAACCTGAATTGTTGTTTACACAGCTCAATGCGCAGTGAAGCCAAGGATATGCAGCCCTGCCCTGGTGGGCCACCCATGTCCTCATGGCCTTAAGTGGCATTGCTCCCTGGTTATCACACTGGCCTCCTCGAAGAGGTGGCAGTTTTTCTGGAGAGTCACCATGCGTCTTTCCAGAGGCCTCACTTCTCCTTTGCATGCATGACAGATGGACTCATCAAACCTCTTTTTTGTCCTGTCTGAATGGCTTCCCGGCATGGAGCCAAGCACATGTCTGCTGGGCAGTGTGTGTCACCAGCTTTCTGACCCTCAGTGTCCCATTCTTGGGCCTGGCATCTGGGATGTGGAGAAACGAGCACGCAAGTCAGGTACTCGAATAGAGGTTGTCCATGATGTGTTCATTCTCTTTATGATGAGTATTACATGGCCAATCTCCTTTCGGTACTAAAGTCTTCTTGGGAAACCTTCACAAGGGGAAGTTGCAGCTGGAACCTATACAGGGTAAGGAAATGGGTTACTGGTCATTTCTGCATGACACGGGCTCATGTCTGACTGATGTCACCCCATGGTCAGAAGAGGATGTCTTCCCAGAGACTGATGGCTCCAGTTAGGTTGTCTTCCTCGAAGACTCCTTAGAAAGTAAGGTACGCGAAGCGACTCTTTCTAGATGTGAAACCATCTTGGACAGAGACTCACTTTAGAGAAAGGGACAACATTGTACCTTTGCTTTGGCTGTGCCCGGCTGAATGCTGAGCACACACCTGCATGTCTTCATCTGTTACACTTTGTCTTGCTCCTTAGAGCAACTTCTGGGAGCAGAGCCACACAGGCGTGTGTGTTTGTGGGTGTGGGTGTGGGTGGGTGGGTGTGGGTGTGGTGGGGGCTCTTCCCAGTGAGAATCAGCTATGTTTGAAGACAGGGCACAATTCTCCCTAATACAAGAGAAGAGTTATTTATAGCATTTCTTACTATGTGATGTTTCTAATGAGACAAACTAGATGGAGGTCACTTGCCCTGCTACCTGCTGCTCTGGGTTTCTTTGCCTATAGAATAGAGTTAACACCTACTTATGATGTTGGTGTGGAAATTTAATATGTACTCAGTGTCAGGCACACAGGAAAGTGGAATAATGTTGGCTCTTATTTCTGGGGCACATTTCTGATTCCCAAAGGGTAGAATCCATGTCTGCCTTGACACTATGTCCTTATGTGCATATGCAGATGTCATGTGGATGAATGAGAAGGTAGTGATTCAAAATGTGTTGTTTTTATTATTTTGTTTTTGAGACAGGATCTTGCTATGGCTCGTGGGCCTTGAACTCACTATGTATCCCAGGCCTTGCCTTGAACTCGTGGTGATCCTATTGCCTCAGCCTCCCAAGAGGTATTCTTTAATGAATCCTCTTTGAGGCCTCCTGGAAGCCAGTCTGGATGGTGGAATGTCACTGCAGCCTTGCTGTCCAAGGATGCTGCCCTGGTGGAAGAGTTGGCTTGGTCAGCCCTCCCGAGACCCCCTTGGGCCGGATGGACCATGCCTTGGTCACAGAGTAAAATGGTGGCTCTTTTGTGGAAGTGTCCCTCAGGGACTTCCGGAGGAGAGGTCAGCTGTGGGGTGGGGCTGCAATGTTCACAGGGTAAGTGAACAGATACTGGCCCGGCACGGCTGCCCCCACACCGGAAGCCAGCTCAGGGACCATTTCCAGAGCCCCAGGAGCTGGTCCACAATGAGACATATTCTGATCATGCCTCGGGCTCTCTGGAGGTGGCACCAGCTTGTCCAGATAGAGAGTGAGCCTGTGCCCACAGCTAGGCCCCGAGGCATTGCTGCCCTGGTGAAGAGGCGGCCTGGTGGTGTTCTTGCCCGTGCTGATGTTTGATTCTTGAGTAGAGGTTGCCCTTGGTGAATTCGCTTTATTTATGTTGAATCACACAAAGGCAACTTTTGTTTGAGTATCAAATCCTGCTTGGGATGGCCTCCGGAGCCCAGTGGCAAGCTCAGGGTCCTCACCTCTCCCACGAGAAGAGGGAATGGTGTTGACATGGGTGTCGAAAGCTCCCTGGTGGATGAGAATGGAAGTTATCAGATACAACCAGCTCAGTTCATACCGAGGGTCAACAGGGGCCCTCGGAAGACGGCCGGGTGCCGCTTCCACTTCCCTTTTTACCGTGGACCCCTCCTTCCCACATTGCCATCTTCTCTACCCCACTTCTGCTCCACTGAGAATGGATCAATGAGGGCTTGCAGTGGACCATGTCACTGTGATACTGCAGCCTGCCCCACCCCGCTTCCCCCAGCTCTTCCTCTCAGTCTCCAAGTCTGCTTCTGTTCTCTCTACTTCCTCTTGGATCCCCTCTTGTCTCTTTCAAGCCCTCACCAAGCATGGCTCTCAATATTCAGATGGGATATGAAGTGAGTAGGGAAGATCCATGTCTCATCCCATTTATATTAAATAACAGTGATAAAAAAATAATCAACACAAAGTAACGGTAAAATACACTGACATAGCTCTGAGGAAATCATGTTCAATTGACTACAAATTGACAGAGGAATCCAATTTTCTTGACAACATTTCAGCTGTGACTTTTGACTAGGGGACATGGAACACCATACACATGGTGGCCACAGAGGAAGTTCATGGTGGCGGCTGCTACAAACAGTCATATTTGATGTAGACAAAAGCTCATGGAGTCATCAAATCTTCATTCAGATTTTAAATGGAAAAAAATCAATCCTAATGAAAATGATTTGGGGAAAATAACAAGGAAAATAAAAGAAATGAAAACAGCTCAACAGCATAGTCAACAGGGAATTGGATTAGTTTAATAGAATTTACCCTGAAAAACTTGTTTTTATGGAAATCAGTGCCAGTACAGTCCTCTCTCTGCTGGTGAAGCTCACTGTGTCTGTGACGTGGATGGTGGGCTCAGTAGGAATCCGGTGTCGAAGTAAAGGGTCTTTGTCAGAGCTCACCTTTTTCCTTTCCATCTCGCACTACCCAGGAAGTTTCCGGGGCAGGTGTGCGGACCTCAGCAGGACGTGCTGGCCAGCTGTGTGCTGGGGGATGTGGGCGCATGTTGTTACGAGAGCATGTGCCATGACGGTGCCTCGTATCACCTGGCCTCATCCCTCCTGGCCTTCTTCCGTGCCCTGGGGGCATTCTGGGTGTGCTCAGCAGGGGGCAGGGAACATCCTGCCCTCCCCAGGCTGCTACTGGCACCTCGTGCCCTTCTGAGGCTTCCTTGGAAGCCAGGCTGGAAGTGTTACCATGTTAGGCTGGCTGCCCAGGACGGGAAGAAGGTGCTCTTCGCTGCCATGCTCTGTTGGTGGCCAGCCCTGCAATGTGGATCTCTTTGCAGATCATCCCTGCCCTGGAAGACTTCCAGCAGCCATGCTGCCCTCCACAGGTGGCCAGTGGTGTCTTCTCTGGCCAGGTGCATGGATGTCCCTGAATTGCCCAAGAGCGTTGGTGACACCTGGTGTTCGTCTGCTGACCGTCGCTGCCCACACCATTGTCAAGAGCACTTCTAGGAGGCGGCGCCCACTCTGGAGGGGCCTCTGAGCTGCAGGTCAGTGTCCACAGCTCCTCACTGCCTGTGAGATGGTGTCTCTGTCACAGACTTGTGCAGCTGGCCTCCTTCTCCAATCATAGTGAGGCTCAGAGGACTTTCTGAATTCATGCCAACGTCAGGGAAAGGATTCTGCTGTCGGTCCCACTCCACAGTTCACAAAATGGGTGGTGGGCACAGAATCCGCCTCTGCTTGTGGCGTATGTCGTCTGGTGTGGATCCTCACTGGCCAGCCTGCCCGCTCACTGTGCTAGGCATCGTCTGGATTGGATGGCGACTCTGGTGGCTTCTGGCTTGGGTGGGGCTTCTCTATCCTCCTATTATCTGCTTTTTCCCCCCTCTTTTCCCTCATCTGTTTTGCTTTGCTGTTTCCTTTGCTTTGTTTATGGGGCTGACCTTGTGGCCCAGCAGTGGTGATTGGTCCATCCTGTATCGCCTCGGATGGGTTGTGAGGTGGCCATCACTGTGATGTGGGTTGGGGGGCTCAAGAAGGCCAAGTTACTGGTTGCTTGGGTCGGAGCCCCGGGAGCTCCTTTCAGAAGTTGTCCTCCCTGGGAAGGTGGCCAGGTGCCCATGTGCAGGGCCTGTGCTCACCTCTCACTGGGGCTAGGACTGGGGAGCTGGTGCAACAGGATTGTGTCTTCGTCCTGAGCAAAGTGCCCATCATGGACCCCTCTGTTCCATATCAGATCCTCTCAGGGTCCCAAGGTCACTTCTAGGGTGTACGGAATGACAGAATGGGGGGTTCTTCAGGGAGGGGATGGGGATGATCTTTTCTAGTACTCCCTCATGGGGGAGGTCCTGCTAGAGGGTGAAGGTGGGTCCCCTAATCTCCAGTTTGAGCTGTCCTTGGGGAGACTCATCCGGAAGCATGGCCACCTCGGAGGTCCTGCCTTAGTCTGAGTACCCATGCTTCTCTATGGTACTTGGAGAGAGGTTCCCCAAGCAACTTTGCATGTGGACAACGAATGTTGCTCGGCGAACCCCTCCTCAGTGTCAGATTCCACCAAGGAGGTCAACCAGGAGACCGAGCACTTCAGGGAAGAATGCCGCCATCAGCTCTGCTCCGGGGTACTGGACGGATGGTCGACCAGTTGGAAAGTAATTGTTCCTAATGTACTTCACCTGGTCCACTAGCCGTCTGTGCCTCCCACAGCCTGCAGGCCTCAGCTCAGCGTCTTTGCTGGTATTTGATGAGAGATCGACTGTGTTATATTCGCTTTCTTGACTTCGAATAATACATGGTTGATCTTTTCTCACTACCAAATCTCACCTTGGAGGACCTCTTGGAGATGCAGGCCTTTGATGGGTGGATGGGAGAAGGGGCCACTTCCTCCACGAGGACTCAGAAGGAGACCTGGTCACTTCTATGGGCTGGTGGGTGTGTGCTGCTTATCTCTGGTCTCTCTCACCTTTTGTGTCCAATCCATCCTCAGGACAGCTCCAGAAGGTGATACCAGCACCATGGAAATGGCAACCTGGTCCTCGCAGCAGCCTGGGTATCTGAGGAGAGGTTGTCTGTGATGAGTTCGCTTTATTAATGACGAATATAACACAGATGGCCTGTTTTCAGTACCGCCCTCAGCGTGGCGTTGTGCACTGGAGGGTATGTGAAGCATGGCCTCTTGTGTGCTCTTCCTTGCCCTCTCCACCACCCTTGGCTCCAGAGCTCTGGGGTCACTTCCTCTTGGGCAGGGGCTGGGCTTTTGCACCTGGGGAGGTTGGTCGGGAAGCTTTGGCCTCCTGCGTGATGACCAGTTTGGTCCATGTTCCATACTCAGTGCCACGGAGGCAGAGGACTCCTGCAGCCTGCCCTTCTCCAGCTGACCACATGCCGCGTCCCACCCTTGGAGACCCTCATCAGAGCCGAGCTCCCGTGCTGCGCATGCGTTCCCTGTGGTACCCGAGGAGAGGCTGCCCGCGGCGCGTTCGCATTCATGATGACGCACAACACGCGGTCAGCCTCTCTTCGGTGCCAGATCCCGCCTCGCCTCGCATGCTGCCTGCGTCCTGCTGGTGCCGGGGAGGGTGGAGCTGTGGTATGTTTAGTCTGGGACCCACGTGCATGGCTGTGGCCAAGCGTGTGCTTGCTCACAGCTGGGGCGCTGAGTGTCCCATCTGCTGGGGAGATGGGCTGGGCAAGCTGGGAGGCCGTCCTGGAGGAAGAAGCCTCATGTCTGGAGTCGGCGCTGCTCGGTGGTACCTGAAATAGGTTGCCTGTGAGGTGTTCACTTTTTATACGATGAATATTATACAGTCAACCTCTTTCCGGCACCGAATCCCACCTCAGTCGACCTCTGCTGCTCGATGCTCGTGCCATGCAGTGACAAGGCCATCCGTCATGCACCTGTTGATCCCGTGGGTTCTGTGTGGGGTCCGTCGCCTGGTCTACTCTAGAGTGTGGGGAGCAGGCTGCCCTGGTCTCAGAGGCCTAGGGCCACTCCTGCATCCTGCCTCTAGCAGACAGGAACCCCAGCCTGGGTCCACTCCCAAGCCTGGTGCTCTTGGCGTGTGTGCACCCCGGCTCAGCCCAGGCCTTGGCAAGATGATCTTTGAAGCCTGGAGATGCTGGGAATTGAGTCAGTGGCTGCTACTGCCCAGGGTGTGGCGTGGGAAGGGCGCGGGGTCAAGACAGCCTCTGAGCCTTGGGCTTCTTTTGCTCAGCATTTACTGTCTCCCAGGTCACAGAGATGCTTTGGGAGCTGGGCTCACATCATCCTCATGGGGGGAGGCCGCATTCCCACCTTGACAGACTGCTGGGCTCCTCTGTGCCCACCTGGCCTGCTTCCCAGCCTCCTCCCTGAAGGCTACCTCCTTTTGCTCTCCATCTACACCTCCCATGGTCCCGCGGCCATGGTCATGCCCAAGGATCACCACTCCAGCCCAAACTGTGGCTCAGGACTCACCTGCCTGGATCTCTGCCAGTGTCTCTTCCTCTTTCTGCATGGGCAGCTGCAGGCGAAGGCCCCCTGCCTCAGTGTGTCACTTGTAGCCTGTGTCCTGTCCCCATGCTCCAGGCCCCAGGGCCCTCCTGACCTTTGCTCCCTCTCTTTTGCTTTCTCTCTTTCTCACTTATGTCCTGCTCATCCCTGTCTCAGAGGTTCAGGGAGCCTAAAGGGGTAGAATGTCCTTCATGCCCCAAGGCTAGCCCTGAGCACCATGACAAGGCAGCCTTGCCTCAGCCTATCAATCACTCTGTTACTGTTTGTGCTAGCTTCCTGCCTTCCACAGTTGCCTGTGTTAATGTCTCCTTGCCCCTGCGTGCCCCTCTCCAGTTTGCATCATTTCTGAGAGCAAGAATAGTTTTCTGTGTTAGCCTTTGCTATGTTCCCAGTCCTAGGACTTCAGGCCAGGCCCATATTAGCAGCACAGTGAATATTTGTTGATTGACTAATAGAGTCCCTAAGGGCTCAGACCA
>NDGM011003391.1:0-15563 GCA_002564305.1 Octomys mimax
GGCACCAGGCAACCTCCTATGTGGCATGAAACTGAAAACGCTTCTCTGCCTGCTAGACATGATTCCACTGCATCCTAAGCTCCCCAGGCTAAGGTAATTCATCCTGAAGTTCCCCTCCCCGACTTGAGGTGGGCACCTTCTCACCTCTCAGCAGTCCCTGTACCACACACGCACCAGACCCAGAGTGCCTCGTGCTTCCTGAAAGAAGCACTGCTCCGAGGTAGACTTTCTAAGGTACCAGATGAAAGAAAACTGAAGGGAAACTTCAGCAACTGTGATACAAGAAAAGATAAAGCTGCTTTGCATGTGCTTTTACATACCACACGCATGCATACGCACACACATGCACACATGCACACAGATGCACACGTATACATGTATGTACATATGTACACATAAGTGCATGTGTGTACATGCACATGCATGCAAACACACAAGCATGTAATACACCTATAGTGCACATACATGCAATGCACATACAAGCATAGTGCACACATGCACACATATTCACACACATGTAGGTGTGCACACATGAGCATACTCACATGAGTGCGCATGTATGCACATGCATGCATACATGACACATGCACACACATGCATGCATGTGCACACATGCACACACACAAGAAAGTGAGCCATATTGCCAGGAATGCAGCCACTATGTCGTGGAGGCCAGGGATCAATTCTGTGCTGAGCTTTGCTAAGCTGGTGATGCTCCAGGCTGCACTGCTTTCATGAAACCCTGGAACATGAGCACAGGGCATCCCTGGGGCAGCTAGCCTTGAGGGCAGCAAGGCTCCTCCACCACGTGGAGGTTGAGTCCTGCT
The DNA here is from genome assembly GCA_002564305.1 of Octomys mimax. NCBI lineage: Eukaryota > Metazoa > Chordata > Mammalia > Rodentia > Octodontidae > Octomys > Octomys mimax. Next base: position 828 of record NDGM011003391.1, read on the forward strand.
GCAGCTGGCAGAGGGCGCCCCACATAGGGCACTGGAGCACATGGGCTGCTTCTTCTCATGTGGTTGGCTTGAGTCTGCCCAGGAACGGGTGGGCAGCGATGGCAATGTATTTACTCAACAGCGAGGAATGATTCTCTGGGAAAATGCCAACTAAAATATTTTAAAAGCTCATACAAGAATAAAGCAAAGGCCTAAAGATAACTGTACATAAAAATGGCTAATAAATACATTTAAACAATTAAAATTACCGAATGAAGTGACACGTCACTGTCAGGGCCCTCAGGAGCAAGACGCCCAATGCCACTAAGACCCAGCGAGCCAGAGCCCGGAGCACGCAGTGGCGGCAGGGACACAGCCTCTCACAGACTGCAGCTGTGGTGCAAAGGCACCAAGATGCCCATCCTTGGCCTCCACTCTGGGAAGCCAGTCGGAGCAGGGCTGGAAAGTCACGCATGCGATACTCGCCATAATCCTGAGGCGGTGTGCACTGCCCAAAGGCCCTCTTCTTTTTATGATTCCTCAAGCAGTGGCGTGTACTTTCCACTATAGATGGGAGAAGCTCACGTGTTAAGGCCACAGTGACTACACCTGCGCAGTCAATTCCAGCAATGATATTACAGCATGCTCCTTTATGTCCCCAAAACTCATCATAAGTGACTCTAGGAAAAAGTCTGTCATACAAGAATCCTGGCACAATGGTGGCAAGCAGACTCTTCTGAGGAGTGGCTGATCCAAGGCATATGACCCTAAGGACTGCTGGCCTGTGCCTTTCTGACCTAGGGCCAGTCACAAGGCCTTTGTCTAATCTAGAAAGGATGAATGTCCTGAGTGTGCTAGGAGCTGCCAGTGTAGGCCCTAGGGAGCCTGCCACAACTCTTTTCAGAGTCCACAATAGTTCAGATAACACGCAGGCTTTTGATCAGTAATAGTTGTGTATATTTACAGTATAGGACAAGATGTTGGGGCACGTGCACACCATGTGAAGTGACTAAATGAAGCTAATAGCATGTCTGTTGCTTTACACACTTCCCGCTGTGAGACTGTGTAAAATCTCTCTGCACGTTCAGCCATACAGACTGGTGTTTGCATCAGCTCGGGAGCAGACGTGAGGGCAGGCTGAAGAGTTAGACAAATGAGACGCTTTCAGCTGACTGACACTACAAAGCTCCTGGAGCACTGTTGGGTGGCTCCCTGTGGGCTTTGAGGCAGATTCCACTTTCCACTGCAAACACTTCATAGCGAGCCAGCCCTCTTTTGAAAGGACCAGCAACTTCCACTGTCATTAGGGCCGTGTGCTCCGACTCAATTTTCTGGGAAACCTGGGTCTTGAAGCCATTTCCTCTTCATAATTGAACATGTGTTTCAAAACCACACAGTCTGGAGTCCTCACTCTTCTTACAAGGCTACTGGCAGAACACGGACAGCCACTCAGAGCCAAGATCAATGCACAAAACTGTACTTCTCCAAACACCCAAGTGTGAAAAGCACTCCAGGATCAGAACTCCTGAGACCCGCCAGCTACGAGAGAGACACACAGCCTGAGAAGGTGCCTGGCCAGCAGGGACAGCCCAGAGCTGCCGCCAGTGTGCTGCAGTGCCAGCTACAGCGCTGTGTGTGTGCTTATGGAGTAAGAACGGTACAAAGTGACCGTTTCAGTCTTCAGGGTTTGTCCACCCTCCTTATAAAAGGTTTAGCTGCACACAGGGCTGTTGTCATCTCGCAGACAAGAGTTCTGCTTAGTCTAAAATCTTGTTTGACAGTAGAAATGGAAAAAGAGTCAACCCTGAAGATGACCTGAAGTGTCATGAATTAATCACAGTACTCTTAAGGCATCCTGCATGTGGTATTTCAGAAGTTCCTCCTTTGGGCATGTCACATGACCTTTGAAGGAACAACAAGGTCATTCCCAGCTCCTGCCAACTCACTTAGAAGCATGAGAACTTGGGCCAGCCAAATAGCTCAGTGGATTAAAGTGCCTGAAGCAGGCTCAGGGCCCAGGATTTCGATCCCCAGGCCTGCCATGCCAGTCCCAGCCCCTCGACCCCCAGGGTTCACTGAGACAGCAATTGAGACCGGGCGTGGTGGCGCGCACCTGTAATCTCAGCTCTAGGGAAGCTGTAAACAGGCAGGTCATTAGGAGTCTGATTTAGTAGTGAGACCCTGAACACCCTGTAGACCCTTCCCTAAAATACAGAAAAACAACAACAACAAAAAAAGCATGAGGACTGAGCACAAAGTGCTGTGCTTGAGACATCGTCTTGCTCCTTATAAATTTCGGCAGTCACTCTAGTTGACTCAATTTTAGCTGTTAAGCATCTGGTACTTCAAAATGGGAAAAGAAGTGGTCCAAAGACGTGATTCTATGGAGCTACAGAGAGTAGAGAACAAGCAAGGATGGGCAGTTTTTAAACTACCTAAAGTCATTCTAAATCTTCAGGCTGGCTGTGAACAGCCAGTAGTGTAAATGTTGTCTGTTTCAGCAGGTAGGAAAACAACGACACAGTTCCGCCACAAGGGGGCAATAGTTTGCTTTTACTATAAGAGGTTGGTTTAGAGGTGTTACATTTTGCGGGGGAGGGGGTTGTGTCGTGTTTTCAATGCACAGGGGAGCTTTGAAGCTGTAGTTTCTGAACTACTTCCTTTCAACCCCAATTAGGGTCTTTATATTTCTAGCCAAAGTAAACCCTACAGTGGACTGAAGGGTTCGGAGACCCCGCATACCACAAGAAGCCGCCACTACAACATTGCAACGTGGCTGAAAGCGTGTCTAAGGTGCAGGAGGCGCCTGGCAAGGAGAAGCACGTGGAACAGGGGAACCCGCTAAACAGACAGTGACTCGGGGGAGTCCTCTGCCCAAACCCGAAGCCCTCCCTCGCAGGGAGTTAATAACAAGCACAGAAGAGCCAACCCCGTGCCGGGTGGGTAGAGCTCAGCACCAGCAGAGCCGCTTCCCCACCCGCAACGTGCGTGTGCAGAGCGCGACCCGGAGGGCGCAAGCGCAGGTCCCCACCCCGCCGGAGGCTCGCAGGAGGGCAGGCGGCATCTCCCCTGAGCTCTGGGAAGGAGGGCGCGTCCCACCCGCGGCACATAGCCTTTCCGATGCTCAGCCCTGCGTGCGCGACAGCTTCCCCACCCGGGGCGTCTTGTGAACTCCGGCTGCACATGCCCAGCTTGACTTTTTCCCTTCCCTTTGGAGCACGACCTCTGCAGCCAGGAGCTGGCTCTGGGTGGGCCACACGCCGATGCCCCGCGCGCACTCTGCCTACACAAACGTGGGGGAGCATGAGGACTCAGACCTGCTGCCGGAATACTATGCAGCAACCTGGCAAAAAAAATAAAATTTGCAGAAATTACCATGCTCACTTGGAACTCCTAAATCAAGTCAGAAAAGTATCAGGTTCTGCAGAGAAAATGATGCAACAGTTTTCATTAGATTAGGTGCTAGGGGATATCAGAAAGGAATTTCAAGTTCTTCCATAGCTGACTTCAGAATGTAACAGAATGCACCTTCTAAGATAATTCCATCAGAACCAAAGGATTTAATACCTTCTTCTTGGTCTTAAATCAATAGCCATTACCTAAATGAAAAAAAAAGGTCCAACAAATGACACTTAAGGCTATCATCATATGGCAAGCATTCATTTGATTTGCATCCAATGTAACTTTTCTGCAGCTTAAAGACACACATATAAGTGAAAAGCCAGCAGCTGTTTTTGTGAGTAGCTGCACCTGCCCTACCGAAGAGGACAGGTGTGGGACAGCAGCCCAACCCCCTGCTCCAAGTCTGATGCCCGGACCGCCCTCTGTCATGGTCACCTCGCTGTTGCAGTGCTGTCTCGCTGCCTATCATGGCTTGTGATTAAAACTCACTACTGTTTCAAGTCAGTATGCCCCAGAGTCCCAGTTAGACTCTACGGAAACTCAGCAGTCAGACACTGCCCTGGGGTTAAGGGGCCTGCACTGAATCTGAACACAGAGCCTGGTCAGGGTCCAGCTGTAGGGTCTCTGTCATCTGCTACAAGGCAGTTACGCTACCCGGTCTGCTGTGGCTTCTGTCCTCAGTGTGACCCAGGCAGCAACCGTGGCTCCAAGGAGACATGGCGCCTCTCCTGCTCATTCCTGCTCAGGCACGTGCTCCATTTGGTGGCAGAGATAAAAGAGAGGCTGCAGGAAGTTGTGCGCCACACACGGGCACAGTGAGCTATGGAACTGGGAGGGAAGGGTCCTCACGGCAGCTCGCCCTGGAGGCTACTTCAGCTTGGCAAGTAGGAAACGGGTTCCGAGAAGCTGAGACGTCAAGGCCACATTGCTCAGCAGTGACTCACGCCACCTGGGAGACCCGAAACTCCCGCTCTTGCACTCTGCTCTCCGGGTCCCACTGCCCAGGAAATTCCTTTGATCTCATAATCATTCTGGTGACTGCTGAACAAACAAACTAGAAGTCAACAGGGCGCTGGTGTGCAGCAGAACATGGGCCTCCCCGCCTCCAGCACTGTCGGGGTTCCTGGGTCCCCTCACGGCACCCAGTGCTCCCAGCCTGCACCCTGTATTTCTCACATCAGTTCCTCCCCTGGAGGTGACACACTCAGAGTCCCTGGGGTTAGTCAGCACACTGGAAGCCCCACTTGTGCGCAGAGTGTCGGTGGCACAGTGCAAGGAAGGAGAACACAGGATGTGTGTTTCAGCTGGGAGTGGAAAGAAGTCCAGTGCTGAGCCCAGGGAAGGACCCTCTGGAGAGGTTTAGAATGTAGGTGCCCTCACTGAGCACCAGCTCTGTACCCAAGCTGCGATTTCTGACCCAGGCTCCACAGTGACCAAGTGTGGGGCGGCTGTTCGGGAGTCCTGCTGCTGAGGGACAGAAGGGGTCAGGAACCATGCAGGGACAGGCCGGGACAGGAGGCAGGGTGAGAGCACTTCACAGTGAGTGCCTGTTCCCCACAATGCAGCTGCAAGCACCCCTTCTGGACACAATGAAATAGAGCCCCTCTGCAGGGGGCTCCTATGGGCAGTGCAGCAAGGAGAAGCGAGCGCGGAGCTGCTCAGCCCGGGATGCTCCTGTGGGGCAGAGGCCACCTCCTCCTGCTCATGTTCCAGAAAGCTGATTCACTCCTCAAGACATCCCAATCAATCTGATAAACAGGTTAGGTCTTGACAAATAATATAGTTGATTTGCAAGTGTTCTAAAGTTAGACAAAAATAAAAACCAAATTGTACTTGAAAAACTGTAACTGTAATGATGTGTGGGGTATCTTCCTAGATAGGATGTACCTATATTTTGAGGTCTGTACCTCAAAATATAGAAAAGACAGGAGAAGCACTTCTCAGCTCTGGTGACCCGATACCACTGGTGCCAGGACATCAGTAGTGGGCAAGAGGAAGGAGGGCAAAGGCTGCCCCCGCAGGTCTCTCTCCTCAAGAGGGTCAGGCAAGCCTCTCACACGCACCGGCTCCATCATCCCAGAAGCAGAAGCCATGCGCCAGGTGCTGAGTGCTTTAAACAGGTTAACTCATTTGGTACAAAAATGTCCTCATGAAGAAATCATGTCCTTATCCCCATCTTTCAGAAGAGAAAGCTCAGGAGCAGAGAAGCTGAGAAGCCCTAGATCCTGCAGGCGGAGGCCACACTGGGGTCAGAACTCTCACAAAGCGTCCAAGCGCACCTGTTGCACCTTCTGCTCCTCTCTGCTATGGTGAGAAGGATCTCTGTGCCGGTGAGGACACGAGCACGGTGGGCTCTTCCCCGCAGCCACAAACTTCTGCGCACCCCACATGCCAGCCACTTCACCAAAGGCTGGACCCTGACACCACCACCTCTGAGGCTTGCTGGTCTGACAGAAGACCAGGAAGCTGGAGCACAAACTGTTCTCACAGCTGAGGAAAACAACCATTTGCCAAAACCAAGTCTCCAACTATGCATCCGGAGCAGACGACAGCTGTACTCACTGTGGGGCCTTCAGCCGCTCCCTGAGTGTTTGCAGAGCACTTCAGTTATGGGAAAAGCCCCGGAGGAGGAGGAGTGTCCAGCAGTCCCGCACAGCTGTGGCCCCCAGTGGCGACACGCTGCGGAGGCTTCCGAGCCTGCAGGCTGGCTGCTCATCTGGAACCTAGCCTCTCTGTGCAGGGCCACTAGCTGGCAATGCGGCAGGGCCGGCTGAGTAATTTTTAGAGATACCCTAATGTTAACGCAATGGGATGGCTTTTCCTCAGCTGAAAGTGACAGCTCGCCTTTCAGGAAAAGTGGTGAGACTGGTGAACATACAGTGTAGACTAAATCCGACGGCCGCTCTCAGCCGTGTGCCCACATGCACGAGCTCTGTCACAAGTTTCCCAAGCTCTGCTGTGCTGACCACGGTGTTCTCATCAGTTTAATTCAACTCAGGTGTTGAAGGAAGGCATGCAAAGCTGGCAGTTTGCAAATGGCATAAGAACTATAAAACTTAACAAGAGGGACACATGAGGAATCACCATTGAAGGAGCAGGGACTTTGGCGCTCCAGACTGCTGATTCAGGAAAACTCATCGCCTGAAGCTTGACAAGAAAAGCTGCGCAGGGTGCGACCCGAGACAAGTGCCACGCGCTCAGCGGGTGGCACAAGAGCCTGCCCGAGACCTGAGTCAAATGGATTGGGCCACCAAGTTAAAAGCCACTGGATTCAAATAACAGCGCAGCTTAAAACGGGCAAAGGTTCAAACTCTGGTATGAAAAACCAAACCAAACCAACAAATAAATAAAATGGGCAAAGAATCCAAACAGACATTTCTTAAAAGAAGAGAAATGAATGCCCCTATAATTTTTTTAAATGTTCAAGATTTCTAGTCATCAGGGAAATATAAATTAAAACTTGGGCTGGCCAGATAGCTCAGTGGACTAAAGTGCCTGCTTCGGCGGAGCGCAGTGGCTGGGGTTCAATCCCCAGCGTGCCTGCCCTGCCCCTGGGGTGTGCTGAGATGGCAATTGACACTGGGCATGGTGGCACGTGCCTGTAATCCCAGTGCTTGGGAGGCTGAAAACAGGAGAATCATGAGTCACACCTAGGTAGTAAGACCCTGTACATGTACACCCTGTAGACCCTCTCCGAAATACATTTTTAAAATGAATAAATAAAATAAATTAAAACTTACAATGAGATATCACTCCACATCTGTTAGAATGATTATTATTAAAAAGGCAAATGACAGCAAATGTTGGTGAAGACATTCAGAAACAGGAACTCTATGCACTGTTGGTAAAGAAGCACATTCTTACAGGCATTCTAAAGAACTGCCTGGAGGCACCTCAGAAAGCTGCAGCAGCACCACCATAGGATCTGGCAATCCACTCCTGGCATATACTAAAAGAAACTGTAATCAGTAGGCAGAAGGGCTCCCTGCTCCCCCCTTATCTTGGTGTTCTTCAGGGAAGCAACTGACGGAAGAGCATTGAGGCTTCCAGCGAGGAGACCCGACCACTCAGCGGCAGGCACAGAGCAGGAAACCATGACAGTAAGTGCAATAAGCCAGCACAGATACTGCACGATTTTGCCAAATCCAAGACCTGACCTTATAGAAAGAGAACAGGACAGTGACTACAGGGGCTGGAGGGGAAGGAAAGGGTTGTAACAGAGGTGATACTCATCAATAGCATAAGGTTTCAGTGGTTTAGTGCATGGCGAAGCAGCTACAACAGCTAGTGCATTATGTATTTCAAAACTGCTAAAAGAAATTTTTAACATTCTCACCACAGGAAGGTCCTTGGTGAGGTGCAGATTACATTAGGTAGACTGCATCTTTCTATGACCTATGTGTAGGTCAAGTCATCACCCCATAAACATACACAATTGGCACTTATCTATCAATCTTCAAAAGCTCCGCACCTCACCAGTGAACAGAAACAGGCATGGGCACCCACTGACACAGGAAAAAGAAGAAGAAAGAAGGAGGACGAAGGAGGAGAAAAAGGAAGAAAAGAAGGAGGAGAAGAAGAAGGAGAAGGAAGAAGAGAAGGAGGAGGAGGAGGAAAAGAAGGAGGAGAAAAAAGGAGAAGGAGGAGGAAGAGGAAAAGAAGGAGGAGAAAAAGAAGGAGGAGGGGGAGGAAAAGGAAAAGAAGGAGGAGAAAAAGGAGGAGGAGGAAGAGGAAGAGGAGGGGGAGGAAGAGCACTGCACTCTGCCTGGCCTGAGCAAGGCTCTGCTTGGCTCCCGGTGCAGCAGACAAAGTGGTACCAAGCTGATAGGCCGACAGCAGCGCAGTGACAAACCATACACATTTCTAAACCTACTGTGACAGATTAGCAAAGAAAGAACAGCCTTTTCAATATCACACTAGTATGTCTGGGTATCCAAAGAGGAAGATAATGAGCCATTTTCTTTTTCTCTTTTTATTATTTTATTTTATGTATTTTTTTAGTGCAGGGTCTACAGGGACTCACTACACAGATGGGACTCTTGTAGTGATCCTCTTGCTTTCAGCTTCTCAAGCACTGGGATTACAGGCATGAGCCGCCACGCCCAGTCTCAATCACAGTCTCCGTGTGACCCAGGGGCGGGGCCAGCACAGCACACCCAGGATCAAACCCCTGTCCCTGCATCTGCCTAAGCAGGTGTTTTAATCCACTGAGTTATCTGGCTGGCCTGCTATATTCCTAAATAACATCTACCACGAAAAACTAACTGCAGTGCTGAGAGGATGAAAAGTTTAAATGTGAATACAAAAAAGATTGCAAACTTCTAGAACATGAGTTGGGGAACATGGAAGCAGGGAGCTGCTTCTTACAGCTCCACAAAGTATTAGCGCCGCAGCCACCACAAAGCCAATGTTCTCCACTGAGAAAGGTAACCTTACAAAGGGTTTAAAAAAATGAGAAGGGATTTGAAACAGACAAAGCTGACAAAAGCCATGTCCCGAACACCAGCTCCTGACAGGAAGGTGAGGGCAGGGCTTATGTTGCCACGACCTCCCAAAGGCCACTCGGCCAACCCCAGTGAAGCCAAGCGAGTGCAGAAGACCCCAGCTGCACCCCATGGGCAGCAGCCCAGCCACGTGTGGGCCGAGCAATGTCTGTGAGGCCACCAAGTGAGAGCCTCGTGCCACTGGCATTGGCTCCAGCACCCTGGAAATGACAGCAGAGTCCATGCTAAGCTACTGCACACAGAAGTGACTGCGCAGGTATGGCCCCAAGTGGATGACGGGGAGGCGAGAGGCCTCACAAGCGCTTCTCGAGCGGGCTTGCTGCTGCACGTGTGCGCCCAGGACGCAAGAGTTTGGTCCATCAACTTGAGGCAAGTGTTACAGCAACGCTGCAGCAGTAACGACTGGGTGGCACCAGTGCACGACCACTGCAGTTACCTTGGAGACACAGCCCCTGCTCAGCTGCGATCTTCAGGAGACTCCGTGTCCTCCTGGGGCCGCAGGGTTCTGGCTCCCTTTCCTGGCGTGTGGCATGAGTTCCTCCCACTGTACAGTTCCCAACCCAGGGCTTCCACAACTTGCTCTTCTGACGCTGTATGCAGGAGCTCTTTCCATCAGCATGCCCATGGCTTCCCTGTCTCCTGAATGCGACCAGCAGTTTCCCCGAGGGTCATGCTGCTATGTCATTAGTCTGTTTTTCAAATGACCAGTTGCGAGCTTCATGCCAGGTCCTCCCGCACCTGCTGTGGCTTGGTGCTGGTCCCCTCCCCAAGGCTCCCACTCGCGTGTGGCGATGTGCCTTCCCCCGCTCCAGCACTGATGACGGCAGCCCTGCCTAAGGTTCAGTCTCTGTGTAATGAACATCAGAAGTCAGAGTGCTGTTAATTTTTAGGGTGATTTCGTGTTTACCGTAATATTCCAGATTTTCATTTTATTTTCCCACAAAGTCAGCTCATATCCAATAGATGAATGGCAAACATCCCCTTTCTCTATTACCTGCTGTGGACAGCAGTTATTGGCCCTCTCTACCTCTCCTGTCAAATTAGTGTCCTCCCCCATCTCTGCCGAGCCCGACACAACCCTCTCCTGGCTCCTGGGTCACTCACACACAGCAGGGAAGCGCGGGATGATGTGACAGGTAGTGTTCTTCGGAAGTCCCTTCCTCAGGAGAGCTGCCCCCTCCTCCTGCACCTGCACCCTGGAGGTGAGCATGGCCACTCTGGGTGATGCCAGCAGGTGCTCAGCCTGGAAGCCACAGCCTGGCTCAAGTGCTCACTGCCCTCTGCCTCCCAAACCACAAGGCCAACACGGACCACCCTGTGCCCGCCCCACCTCCTCTGGCACCCAGAATAGTAGTGAGGTGCCTGGGTGTCCCACTATTCGAGGAATTAAGTGAGTCTGCCATCTAGTCCAAGGCTTAGGGCATGGCCAGTGCTACTTGGAACACTCTCACTCTGCCACTGTGCAAAGCAGAGGCAGCACACGGGCACCCCCTGGGCCTCTATCCACTAAGTTGGCGTTTCTTGCCGGAAGCTCAGAGGTGCACTTCCTGCTCATAGAGCTGCGCACAAATCTGCACAGAGTCGCAGCCCTCCGAGCGCACACAAACAGCACCTCCAGTTGTTTCCATCTAGATTCTGCAATGCATCAGCGTGGTTTTCTTTATCACATCACCTGTCCCATCCCTACATGCGCTCAGGAAGAAATCAGGAGGGTGCTGGCAAGGACAGAGCTAGCATCTGGGACCCCAGCCCCATGGCCACTGGCTTCAACATGGGCTCAAATGTTGCACATTGCAAAGAGAAAGTGTGCTGGACCCTACATGATGGAGAAGAACTCACGATTCTGTTTATGCTCACGGCCAACTTCACAGGTCCTAACTCCTGAAAAATACTGACAAGAGCACAGTGAAAGCCTGAGGCCCATCTGCCTGCAGCAAAGCACTTGCACCCATCTGCCCTGGGAAGAGCGTCTCCGAGGCAGGAGGATGCTCACGCACCCTTGGAGAGCCGGGACTTGGACTCCAAAGCTCCCTCTGTGCTTACACAAGTACCACCTCTGAAAGAAGCACGTGCCAGCCGCCATGCCACGGGGTCCATACGCACTTCCGCCTCCGGGAGCGTCGCTCACCCCTCCACAGGAGCATCTACTGCTCGCAGAAGCGCTGCTCTGCCCTCGAGGTCTGCAGAGGAGCTGCTGTACTACAAGGCTGCCTACCTTTCTTTTGAACTGCCACATTCACTTTAGCGGCTAAGCGCTGTGCTTGCCAAAGCGTTCCAGGTCTCACTGCGAAGGCTGCTCCCACGCTGCCTCTGCCCTCTCAACGGCACTTCCTGAGGGTACTTCGAGATGGAAAGTAATAGAGCTGAGGTAATGCCCTGCAGACCCCCACACCCAACGCATGTGAGAGCGGTGAGTTCTCAACAAGGACGCAGGACGCACAGAGCCAGGGCTTAAGAATGCCCCACTGGAGGCCCCCTCGGTGGGCAGCTGAGTCCTGCCAGCAGAGCTGTTCCAGTCTCATGGCTGGTATCTTCTCTGAGGCTGTTTTTCCTCTGTGATGGGAGAAAAGTAGTCGTTGCCTGCTTAAGATGCCAACTTCAGGACCCAGCAAGAGAAGGAAAAGCTCACCTCCACTGTGGCCCATCCCAAGCAGCCATCACAGTTAGTGGTGGCCACGCTGGGGACCAATCACAGTAAGAGTAGCGCAGAAGGCCAAGAGGGCAGTGCCAGCAGAGACCTGTGCAGCCGTCCCTGGGCTGCCGCACAGGCCAGCTGGGCTCAGCCTCCCTGCAGGAGCGGTCTTACGGCACCCAGTGTGTTAGCAGCCCAGCATTGTGGCCAGGAGGCGCAGCCCACTAGCACCTCAGTGGCCAGCTGCGTGCTGGTGGCGACCACCACTGGTTGGAACAGGATTCACCTCATCCCGACACAGCTGCACAAAAGCAACTTTGCATTGTTTTGAGAGAAGTAACACTGAGAAGGACTCATGTCCAGGAAAATGAGGATGCTGCAGCCAAAAGCAAGCAATTTAGGGGAGGTGAGTTCACTTCAGGATGGATGCTTACCAAGAAACAGCATCCACAGTGCTCTCAGCTGGGGACCACACAGGCTCTGCACCCCTGTGTAGTGCTGAAAGGTAGCCAGGGCCTGTGGCTTGGCACTTGCACAGGCACTGAACACACGCACTCTCAGAACAGCTCCCAGAACCAAACCAGGTGTGCACTGCCCTCGGCTGGGGAGTGAGGGCCTGGGGTTCTCCTGTTGCAGGCCTGAAGGGGACAGCAGATCCATGAGCTTAGTGTTTGCTAAGGCAGAAAGCATCACATTACATTTTCCAAAGCTCTAACCCATACATCCTTCCACTGGCCATTGCCTACACCCCAAGACTATCCAGGGAAGGCCGCAGGAAGCCTCAAACAGATGCAAACTTCAAGAGCTGATTCTGCCTCCCTCTCCCACCTATGACTCAGGCTTTGCACCATGCCTGTGCTATGAACTCCCGTTCTTCAAGGAGTTACACAAAGGGCTGGCTGGAGAGGAAACCGTCACTGTGCAGAGTCCCCCAGGCTGCCAGGTATTTGCAGAGAACACGTATGTCTCCTCAGCTTGCTCCCTGCCTGCAGCTCCCAGGAGGTTCCAATGTCCTCGCTGGATTCTCTAGCTTCATTACCATGGAGATGATCTGAGTTTTCACTTTTCTCTGGGGAAGGGATGGAGAACTGGGGATTGAACTCAAGCCTTCACACTGGGCTACATCTCCAGAGCTTTTCTTTTGTACTTTGCACCAGAGTCCTACTAAGTCACTAAATTGGCCAGGCTGGGCTGTAATCTGCAATCCTTCTGCCTCAGCTTCTATGTGACTGATACACAAGATATCAATCACGTGTAGAGCACACGTTCTACGGCCTGGTCACAGACGAACACGCAGGGCTGGGAGTTGAGGGGGAGCAAAGCCTTGGCAGCTGGTCTGCAAGAAAGCCAAAGGCCCAGGGCGAAGGGCCAGGCCTCAAGGGCTCCGAGCCCCACGAGGGCTCCTTGCTGCTCAGAGGCTGAGCCATTGAGCAGAAAAGCAAAAGTGCCAGCGGTCGCACTGTCTGCTCTGGTGACAGTTTCAGAGTCTTGCTACACCCCTAAGTACATTATGCATGGCACGACGGGCACTCCGCAAAGCCCTCTACACACACAAGTATGGTCCCACACGTGGAGCAACTGGGGCATGACGCACAGGCACACACAGCTCCGCGCCACCCTCAGGACACACCACCTAGGCCTCTGGCTTCACTGCCGGCCGCACTGGGCAGCAGGGGAGCGCCACAGCCCAGTCTGCGCCCACTGCTCAGCGCTGAGCTGACCCCTCTGCACTGCTTGGGCACACATGGGGTCCAGTGAGCCTCCACCCGGCTGGAGAGGCACGAGCACTTTGCTAGTGAATCAAATACTTAGATTACTACCGCAAAGTCCTGTGACATGAAACTACACTAATTATGACAAAATTTAAAGTTTAAACTACTTAATAATTCTTATTAATCTTGCACTAAACGGTACACCAACAATGGACAATGGTTACTTTGTGTAAACTAGCTCTCCTCAAATTAACGTTATTTCCTTTATAGTACAGACAGCATTAGTATAAAGCACCTCTTTATTCCTCACTTATCTCCCAATCCGAGCCATTCGGTACTTCTGGCTCCAAGATAGCTCAAGCCCAGTAGCACCCCGGTAACGTGAGACCTGCAGTCCCCGTGCGACACAGGCCTCCTTTATTTTCCTGCGCGCGCTGTCAAAACACAAGAATGTTATCACTGTGCGCTGCTCTATGTTTGCATGCTTCGTGCTCAAAACATTAACTGAATCACTTGTTTGTGTCCAGTTGGAGAAACAAATGCTGCACTAAAAGTAGAATTAGCTCAGATAGAAGAGCAAACTCACAGAGGACCAGTCACACACCCAGGAGCGAATGCTGCGAGGGGACGAGCACCTGGGCTGCCGACGCCACCCGCAGCACCACAGCCCGGCGCCACCAGACAGAGGTACACTGCTGCACCCCACGCGTCGGCCCAACTTTCCTTCCATCACCAAAGCAGAGGCGTTTCCAACAGCTAGGATCATGAGGTCCCTCGCTAAGCCTACGCACCAAAGAGAGGCGGCAACGTCGGAGGCTCAGGCTCTCCCTCGGCCGGGTGAGGCCCAGGGCAGGGGGGAAAAGACGCACCGGTGTCCTCACCCACCTACTCTCCCTCTACCTCCTCAGCAAAGTCTTGAAAAGTTGGCTGAACACTTAACATGCAACGGTGACACCCACAGGACAAATCAGCATGTGTTCATAAAAGCGACTGTCACTAAAATAGAGCAAAGGCCAAGAAGCTAGGTGACACAGCCCAGGAAGACACTTGTTAGGGGGCGATATGCCCTGATAAAATAAAAGCTAAGGATCCTGTCTAGTAAGTGTCACTCTTCTCAAGTTGGCCTCAGAAGGAGAAAAGAGGTGTCCAAAGAGGCCCCCAAGGCAGTCAGGGAGGCAGAGAGACGGCAGGTGTGGGCACACTGGAACCAAGTGGGCGTGGGACCAAAGGGCGCGGCCGGCCAGCGCAGGGCTGGGGCGGCACCATCAGGCCGCATAGTCCGCTGAGAGGCAATCTGGAGGCGACCTGGATACTGCCATCGCGAAGTCCACGTGCGGTAGCCGCTAGAACGGCAGAGTCAGGAGCCTGCCTGGAAGCGGAGAAGGGTGATGCCGGGGTCAGCGGGGCTTCTGGTAAGGAGACAGGTGTCGCCCGGGCTCGCCCAGACAGCACGCAGCTGCAGCTGCAGGCCTGGATGGGGGACAAGGCAGAAAAGGCGGAAACGCTG
>NDGM011003392.1:0-10460 GCA_002564305.1 Octomys mimax
TCCTACTAATTTGTTTTGAAACTGTCTCATTGCTATTTGTTTCTCAATAAAATTATGGAAAAAGTAAATAAATAAATTTTTAAAAAAACAGAAATTCAATTAGTCCAACTATGATGTAGTTTAAGAACAACATGAAGAATCAAACTAACACAAACACGTTTCAGCAAAATATTTCTATCACTAAGAACTATCTATACCTGTACCTTCTTTGGGGTATGTGTCATCTCTAAGTGATTCTAATTTATACTCATTATTTCACAAATATTCAACCTATCTTCTTTGACTCACCATCTTTATCTTTTAGAAGGCAAAATGACTACACATATAAAAATCTATAAAACTTCCAATCTGACTAAATGAGGAGTCTTAATAATGTATTTGTACTATGAGCTAAAATGCACAGTAAGTATTTTCACTATAAGAATAGAAAGGGCTGGAGAGATAGCTCAGTGGTCTAAGCACCTGCCTGGCAAGCGCAACATCCTGAGTTCAATCTCCAGAACTGCACGCCATGCCAGCCCTGGAACCCCAGGCACACCATGCTGGCCAACAAAACCAGGTATGGTGGCGCACACCTGTAATCCCAACACAGGGAGGTTGAGATAGAAGGATCACTATGAGTCCGCTGAGTAGCAAAACCCTGTACCAAATTAATTAATTAATTTTAAAAAACAGAACGACTTATAAAATGTCCTGATTTATCAATCATAATGAAAGCTTAAAATCTGTATTTCTTAAAAGCAAGTATATCTAGGAAAGCTGAGAGCACAAAAATATATTGATAAAAAATAAAAATAACTAGATTCTCATTTTGACATTGCTGCACAGTGATACTGCCAGTAGTAAACCTAATCTTTATTAGAATGAAGAACTGATTTTCTATTCATTCAGTTAATCTGAAGATCAAACAGTTCTTTTTTTTGTATTTTGGGGAAGGGTGTACAGGGTCTAACTACTAGATCCAACTCATAGTGACCCACCTATTTACAGCCTCCCAAGAACTGGGATTTCAGGCGTGAGCCACCATGCCCAGGCTCAATTGCCCTCTCAGCACACCCCGGGGGTGGGGCCAGCACGGCAGACCCAGGGATCCAACCACTGGCTCCTGCGCCTGCTTGTAGGTGCTTTAATCCGCTGAGCTATTTGGCCAGCCCTCCAAACAGTTCTTGAACATGTGAATTAGATAAAATACACTGAACTAAGAGCAGAGTTATAGCCAATGGCCTATTCAATAACATACTTCCTTAGCAAGTACTCTTCTTCACATTGCTGGCATTGCCCTGCTCCTTTCTGTATCCATGATCTGGAGATGTGAACCATGCATCTGTGCACGGTACAGAAACATTCTAGTTCAAAGACAGTTGTAGAGTATTCAGCTAGGAACTAAGGTAATAGCTCTAATTCTGTGCTTGAAAGTGTAAGAGTCTATGTGGAATTTTAAACAGTATAAACTATATGTTTTTTAAGTCAGTAAAGCTGAGCTTCTTAAAGGCCTCTACAGAAATGCATTATAATAATTTTCTCTTCTAGTATTGCCACATCTTAAAATTAATATACCAGAGAGATTCATAACATGAGGTTGAACAATAAAATAATGAGTTAACAAGAATATAGAAACACTGGACTGTACCTAATCTTGTAACTTTTCCTAACATTGGAGGTTCTATTTTGCTTTTAGTATATATTTATTTAAACCTCAGAAAAATCTATGAGAACAAATTCATTAGCAAAATAAGTAAAGAACAACTTACAACGAAGTTTTTTAACATCCTTCTGGTCCTTTTCTTTATCCTGCTTTTCTATTCCTGGTGAATCTGGTATCTCCTCTTCTATTGCTTCATCAGTTTCTACTGCCTGTTGGTTAGAGGTTTCCCACATACACACATTACTTCCTATATTACTTCATTGGAAACAGCACAATTTTTAGAACAACCAGTAATTATTATCTATGATTTTAGGAAACCAATTAATATATGGTTTGTTTGATTTAGATATCTGATAAATCTTTTAAAATATCTTCCCTCTTGATGGCATTAATTTTGACCTCCAAAATGAAGAAGCTGATAACTCACAGAACAATAATTTAAACAGACTGTGAGACTATCATGTCTTATGATCCACTGTATGAGTGGCACTAAGGGCACTTAGAAGGTCAGGCTAAATTCATGGTGATAAAACATAATACCACTATATTCTGTGACCAAAGGTAAAACTTACGGGTGTAGCAACTATAATTTCTACAACAACAATATAAAAACAACAGCATTATATTGTGATAAAAGTGTAAGACTTAAGTCTCACAGATGTGGACATTAGAAGTGAAATAAATTCTAGAATTCATCCTAGTCCAATGAGGGTAACTTTTAGAGGTTAAAACTAGACTAAACTCTGATCTGAAAGCTAAAAACTTTCTTTTGTCTTTCACATGGAGGTCCTTATTTGAACTGTGGGGGGGTGTTTGGTATAAGGAGATTCACATTTCTTCTTGCATAACCAGCTGTACCAGCATCATTTACTGAAAAAAGCTGCTTCCTTGCTGTCCTACAGTGCTTTACCCAACATAAAGAATCCACATATGTGAGGGTCTACTTTTGTTGCACAGGTATGTATGTCTATCCCTGCATGGATATCACAATGCACTAGGAACTGCTTTATGAGGTGTGACGTATGATACAAGTCCTTTACTGTCTTCAAGAGTTTTTCTTGGGCATTTCTTAAGTCTTCTGCACCTCTATATGGATTTTAGTATAAGCTGTCAAGATCCACCAGAAAAGCTAGGATTTTTAAGTTTACAAATCACTAGAAGAAAATTACATCTACATAATTGCATCTTTTAGTCCATGAACATTATATACATCTCATTTAATTAATGTTTTATTCAGTGTCTCTCAAGTGAGTTTTATACTTTTCTTTGAGAAATCTTCCACATCTTTTGCTACATACAATTCTTGGTATTTTTTGACATTATACAAAGAATATACATTCTACAATTTCATAATCAATAATGTACTCTTCTCTTTACTTGGCCTGTTTCTTAATCTTGCAGGCCTCTAATAAAACATGATAGCACTTTCCCTGCGTGGCCTCCCTGACTATTATGCTACGTTGGTCTTTGATCAGTAGTTTTAGATTATGTTGTATGACTTTACATCCTAACATTCATTACATTTATCACATTAATTGTTCAGTTATCTGTCCTGTATTCATCTCTGACGGTAACCTCCACAGAGAAAGATATGGTATCTTCCTGCCTGCTACCTGCCCAGGGCAGAAGGCATTTATATTTTGGTAAATGAATGCATGCATACTCATGCAAGGACAGTGGACAGATTACTGGAAATCCACACTGGGGATAGTAGAAGGTACATATGAATACAGTGGTATTTTGGTTCATAAACTTAATTCTTTCCATGATTCTGGTGGCAAACCAAGTCAAATTCAAAGGTTAGGTTCAATGTTGACCTTATCAAGAAATTTGATTTGGTTCATGACCAATTTGGTTTGCAATCAGAACCATGGAAAAAATTAAGTTCGTGAACTGAGATATTACTATAACTACATTAAACTTAAATTGAATTTTAATGTAAGCCACAGAAAGTTTCAAAGCAGAAGCTGACATTACAAAGTTTCACATAACAGCATGAAGAATGGACTGATGATGGAAAAGATTGAAGAAAATTCTGTTACTCTCGCTGTGGTATAAAGACAAAAAGACGTGTCCGGAGTTTCAGGACTAAATGCAAAAAAGAGTTACAAATATCACACAATATCACAAAGCTGTAAAGGCTGTTTTTATCTATACACAGCTGCACAGCTAACTGCAAGGAGAGGTAAAGGTTCTGCTTTGCTCCCATAAATATCATCTGTTACAGACATGTGTCCCTCAGTGAGGAGCCAGGTGCCCACATGGTGAAAAGATGAGACTAGAGTCTAAAAATGTCCATCCCCCAGAGTTACCATCCTCACTAGCACAGGTTCAGAATATAAATATGAGGTTCTTTTGGATTGTTATCTAAACAAGAAATTTACCAGGAACAGAAGGGTACTGAATACCTTCCAAAGGAAAGGTGCAGAGAAACTAGAGAGGGGTCATTAGAAAAGAATCAATGAAAGGACCACAGCTGCATCATCCAGTAAGTATTTTCAACTCAGTCACTGAAAAATATTAGTTATTAGGAGCTGTTTGTCCCTTCTTTTACAACCATTTCTTTATCAACCAATGCCTAATGTAATAAACCTCAAAATCATTGGAAGAATGAACTTCATTCAAGGAAGAGTCTTAAATCTTTTCCATCATGAGCCCTGGTGGCCTCGACTGAAGTGGCTACAGTCTTTCCCACCTTTGTAGAAATAAAGTTTCTTTTTAAATATTCAATATGCAATTACAAAACCAGAAGAAAAACAGTTCTGTAGTAAAATTTTACCTGAGAAAACACATACCTGGTTACTGATAGTACTGCTAAGAACTTTAAACCAATCATTAATAACAGCATCATTATCAGACTGAATTAGAAGTTCTGTTCCTTGACGAGTTTTCAGCTTTAGCAAAAAGAGCAAGGGAAGGGAAGAGAAGGAAAGAGTACGGTCAATAAGGAACTTTCATCAAAGTAAATGAACACATTTAATTCCAAGTTTACAAAACTGCCAGCAGGTGAGGTGTCATGGATTAATACTACTATACATCTATGGAGTACCTTAGAGTATAAAATAATACATTTAGCTATTTTATAAGACATGAGGTTTTTCACAATAAAATCTTAATGAGCATCTAATAATTGTAAATGCCAATCTCCAATACACAAATTCCATAAAACTTGCTGAGGCTGGTACAATTTACTTAAAAATAAATAAAACTATATCAAACAAGTACTAAAGCACTTAAAATTAAAATTGATATGTTAAGAAATATGTTATATCGCTTGAGAACCTTGTTTGGTCATAAAAATAAATACGAAAAAAAGACTAGGGGTAAAAACACCACAACCAAAAGACTTCTATATTTGGTAATAAAATTCAGTGACACAACTGGATACAAAGTCAACACTCAAAAATCTATAGCTTTCCTCTACAGGAATAACAAATTCACTCAAAGAAATCAGGCGAACAACACCTTTCACAATACCTAGGAATCAATCTAATGAAGATGAAGAAGTAAAAGACCTCTACATTCAAAATTATAGTACTCTCAAAAAAGAGACTGAAGAGGGTATCAGAAAATGTAAAGATATCCCTTGTTCTTGGGTAGGAAGAACCAATATAGTGAAAACAGTCATACTTCCAAAACTGTTATACAGATTTAATGCAACTCCAATCAAAATTCCAACAGCATGTCTCACAGAATTAGGGAACATAATCCTAAAATTTATTTTGAGCCAGAAGAGACCTAAAATAGCAAAGGCAACAAAGGAGAGCCAGGGATATAGCTCAGTGGCATAAGCGCCTGCCTGGGAAGCGCAAGGTCCTGCGTTCTATCCCTGGCACCACAAAAATAATAACAATAACAAAGGCAACAAAGGAAAGGCAAGTGGCATTGAAATTATACTATAAAGCTACAGTGATTAAAAATAGCACGGTACTGGCAAACAAATAGACACAAAGATTAGTGGAACCGATTAGAAGACGCAGAAACAACTCCAAACATACTTAGCCACCTTATCTCTGACAAAGGTGCTGAACACATTCACTGAAAGAAAGATAGTTTTTTTAACAAATGGTGCTGAAAAGACTGGTTGTGCACATGCCAAAGATTAAAATTGGACCCATGTATTTCACTATCACTAAACCAAATTTGAAATAGATCAAAGATCTAAATTTTAAAATAGAAAACATTAAATCTGCTGGAGAATAAAATAGATAAAACCATGGAAGCCACTGGTATGTGCAAAGACTTTATAAACAAAACTCCAATCACACAGGAACTATCACAAAAAATCAACAACTGGGATCTCATCTTATTAAAAAGCATTTGCATAGCAGAAGAAACCACCAACACAGTAAACAGACAACCCACAATGTGAGAAAAAATGTTTGCCAGCTATTCCTCAGATAGAGGGTTACTATCAAAAACATAAAGAATGCAAAACAAAAACAACTTCCACATTTAAAGACTCAATCCAAATCTGGAATGAATACACACTCAGCAAATAAATATATGAAAAACTGTTTGACATCACAAGTCATTCAAGACATGCATATTAAAACACAAAGATTCCACCTCACTCCAGAAAGAATGGCTACTATCAACAAATCAACTAATAACAAATATTGGAGAGGCTGTGGGGAAAAAAGAACCCTTCTGTATTGTTGGTGAAAGTTCAGACTGTGCAGACTGGTGCAACCACTGTGGAAATCAGTGTGGAAATTCTTCAAAAAATTAAGACTAAAGGTCCCATTTAACCGGGCTATTCTCCTTCTGAGTATATTCTGAAAAGAACTGAAAGCATCATACCACAGTGCTAGATCCACACCCATGTTTATAACAGCAGTTTGTAATAGCCCAATCATGGAAACAGTCCAAATGTCCATAAATTCGTGAAGGTATGAAGATGTGGTCTTGTTATATAACTGAGTACTATTCTGCCATTAAGGATAAGCTTGAAATATTCTCAGGTAAATCAAGGCACATGGAGACCATACTCCCCCTCTTCCAACCCCATCCCCCATCCCCTCACCCCCCACCCCTGGTATTCTTAAGTGAAAATCAATTGGACATACATGTGTAAATACATTGTTTCTCTGGTGTGAGAAACTGAAATTGCAAATAAGAACCAAAATATAGAATAGGTTTTTATGAACTAGGAAGAAAATGTTCAAACAAGGAGTGGGAAAAAGGAAGAGGGAAAGGCAAGAAGAGAAAAGTAAAAATAAATAAATAAATAAATAATAAAAATTTAGAAAAAGAAAAAATGGAAATGAAGTTTTTGTAAATGAAAAAAGGAGGGGAAGGGGTTAAAAAGAGAATAGACAAACAGGAAAAAAAAAAAGCAACTTATAACATGTACAGTACAAATTCTCTATGCTGAAGATGATCAGCATGTATATTTAAAATATACTAATAAAATCTGATTTAAAAAATGCTAGGGGTGGACGTTTATTATTTCCTACTACATAGGCAAACATACAGGCTGAGTACAAAGGCAGGCACTAACAATAAATACAACATTGCTTCTGGGCAGAACTATTACTAAACTATCAAACTATCAACTGAGAACAACAAATAATTCACGTATAACCTCTTTGGTTTAACATTTCTTACACTTCATTGAGAAAGAATTCTGAGGCAGTTATGGAAAGCATTCCTTGCATTTTCTGGTTCATAACTGAATTTGGTTTTCCTAGAAGAACATACAGTGATGTTTCCCAAGCAACAATGCAAGCATATTCTTCAATCATAGTTCCCAAAATAATACTTAAGAAAGGTATTCCTTCCAGAAGGAATGTGAATTAAAAAAATAAGAAACACAAGCGAGACTGGAGAATACGGAACCTTTCTATATTGCTGATAGGAATATAAACTAGTACAACCACTATGGAAATTCCTCAAAGAACTAAAAACAGAGGCTGGGCATGATGGCACATGCCTGTAACCCCAGCAGTCCAGAGGCTGGGGCAGGAGGATCACTGCAAATTAAAGGCCAGCCTGGGGTATAAAATGAATTCAAGGCAGGGCTGAACTGCATAGGGAAAGTGTGTTTCAAAAAAAAAAACAACTAAAAATGGAAATGCCATTTGACACAGCTATAACCCTTGTGGATAACTTTTCAAAAGAGTTAAATACATTGTATTACTGTAATACATGCATACTCATGTTTGTAGTAGCAAAACTCACAAGAGCTAAAACTTGAAAAGTGCTGGTCTGCCCATCAACAGATAAATGGACAAAGAAAATGTGATATATATACAATGAAGTACTACTCAGCCATAAAGAAGGATAAATACTGCATGTGTTCACTTATACAAGAAACATGAAGTATAAATGATTTAAAGGATAAAATAAAAGACATGATAGGAACCAGGGAGACAGAATTTTTACAGATGGCAAAAGGATCTAAGGATGGAGGGTGAAAGGAAGAGACAGGAAAGGGACATAAAAAGGACTAAGATGCAGTATGTGTATAAATCAACTCATGATGAGCATATTCACTGTGCATTGCAAACACACAGTAATAAAAAAAATTTAAATTGATAAAGGTATCACTCAAAAATAAATTTGAAATACTATGTAATAATAATTTGGAAAATACTGGAGCGAAGGAAGTTGAGCAAGATGTTTCCTCAGGTCTTTGATATCTAGAATGCATTATGATTTTCTGAGATAGGGATAAAATATGTGCTACTTCCCCAATTTATCTGATCATGGAATCTCTTTTACTCTGTAACAACCTCCTCAAACTGCAAAGTTAAATAAGGAAACAGCTACTTTCATGTATCCTTCTAGAGAGTTGGTCAAACTATTCAACCAAAACTGAATGCTCAGTGTACACTGATCTTTGTTGGAGGTGCCAAAGAAACATAGTGTCTCTACTTGAAGGCTAATTTAAAAAAGAATTTTTTTAATAATCTAATGCAAACTCAAAGTACACTAAAATACTAGTTTTAAAGTTCAAAAAAGAACATCATTGCTACGGCATTTGTCATGCGTCTTGGAAGTAACTAACTTCTGATGAGCACATATTAGCATGGGCTGGAACTAAAAGCTAAAGAAGGAAGAGTAATAATCACACAGTACTACCTGGGGAATAGCAAGTAAACCAATCTGCTTAGAGGACAAGACAGGAGGCTAGAGAGGGAAACTGCTAACTGGGAGACAGCAAGACTGCCCAAGATTCCTCCAATCTCTGTATGTACAGCTTCTGCAATGGATCTACTGCTCCTCTAGACTTATTTCCCCCTAACCATAAATACTTGGTTGGCCTCCTCAATTGTGTTAGCTCACAGAACACCACAAGTGTAGCATCTAAAAGTGACTACAAAAAGAGCCTATGGTGCTCAATTCTCATATTCCTAGAGCACTGCCACGTGAAGTAGCCTGGGGTAGCTTCCTTCCGAATGGAAAGGTTACAGAGAAAAGAAACCAAGCCATCAGGCAGACCGCCATCAGCCACATGAATAAGGTCACCTTACAAGCCCATCCAGCTTCTCTCAGACTTCTTCAACGGTCCCAAGTAAAAACAGAAGACAGTATGCAATGCAGCCAAAAGGAAGAAAGAAATGGCACTCTTGCTAAGCTGCAGTTTTGAAGTGGTCTATTACATACCATAATAATAAATGACAGAGGGTCATATATGACTGTGGAGAGTTTTGAATGAAACAGCAGAAAGGTTCTGATTTTTTTAAGGTTTCATTTTTTAAAACTGGTTTTAGGTCCACAGCAAAACTGAAAGAGTATACAAGACATGGCATGTATCCCTGCCCCAATATATGCACAGCCTCCCCAAATCAGTATTTCCCTTAATTTATTTTTTAACACTAGAGTTGGTAGGGAAAGGGATCCATATCACCTTTATTACTACATAGGAAATGTAGGATTTATGAAACAAATGCCTGTAATATGCAGTTCTAGTTACAGTTTCTTATGAAAATGAAGCTGATTTTTATACTGCCTTTCCCCCATTAAACTGTGGCATAAATCAACTTAATCACCAATTTCACCTTAACTATAAGACAAGTAAATGAAACACTATTCCCCAAAGAGTATAGTTAGAATAATTATAGTTAAGAATGGAGAATAACCATGGTTTAGAAAGTGAGCTATGTTTAGGAAAAAAATTATTACCTCAAATACGTTCTTCTTGCTGGATTTATCCTTTGAGGCCATCTCAATTGTTGCCCCCTTAAGGTCCACTGTGAACTCTGGTTTGGACTGATTACTCCCAAACTTCATTTTAGAAAAAAGAAAAAGCCTTTATATGAAATTTGTACATATGTATTTAGAAAGAACTAGTATTAAGTCAAATGGAAGATTATCTTGAATTATTCTCTTTCTGTAGTGTAAATAGCTACTACTTTAAAACTGAAAAATGTGAACTGGGGAAATAGTTCAGCAGCGCAGCACCTGCCTGGCAGGCACCAGGTCCTGAGTTCAATGCCCTATACCCAAATTAAATTAAATTAATTAATGTCTGGAAGTATAAATGTATAATTTATAAAAATAAAAGTGGCAAAAAGAGCAGTTAAGCAATGCTTAATTTTTTCCTTTTAATTTCTTACAATTTTTATACCAGTTTTACATGCTTATATCTGGAATCTAAAGAACTTATTTGAGGACATGCAGTATAGCAACCATTGCTGAATTCCTATTATTTTGTTTAGTGAAATTCTGTATTATTGCTAATTTTTCTAAAACTTTATTCTTTTTAAAAAATAAAAAGAGGAGGAGCCGGGGAGACGGCTCAGTAGAATAAGCGCTTGCCTGGCAAGCACAGGGGCCTGAGTTCAATCCCCGGTTCCACCAAAAAAAA
>NDGM011003446.1:0-10588 GCA_002564305.1 Octomys mimax
TTTAATGGAAACATTCACTGTATTTTTTATTCGGGGGGCAGAGTCTCAATAAATTGCCCAGACTGGCCTTGAACTTGTCATCCTCCTGGCTCTGCCCCTGCATGTAGCTGGGATTATAGGTGTTAGGGGGTGGGGTTTATTTTCATTTTACCAAACAAAAGATCACTAAAACGTAGGAGTATTTATCTTCTTCTCTTTACCTTGAATCTTGCCTATTTCAGGGTTGGCAGACCCCTAATTCTTTTTTTTTTTTTTTTTTTTTTTTTTTGTGCAGAGGCCTGAATCCAGGACTTCCAGCTTGCTAGATCCCCAGCCGCAGCCTCATAATTCATCACTACCTGGTGTCACACATGCATGCGCAGAGATCAGGCTGCAGCTGTGCTCCCTGGTCCCCGTGTATTCACCTCTCCTTTTGATCTTTTCTCCTCTCCTTCACAAAGGTGCATGCACCTCTCTCAAGCTGCAGAACCTCCAAAGATACCACTGTCCTTTTCGCTTTAGAAACAAACTTCCACGCATCAAAGGTTTGAAAACAATGTGCTGGTCGGGATCCAAGCAGCCACGGCTTGGCCTGCCTGCGCTTTGTCCCGTACTATTAAGTCGTAATAATGTTTAAGTTAAACAAAAATACTGAGTTCCACCCCCCCCCATACATAGTGCACAGATTTCCTTTTGCTTGTGTGAATTTTACAATCCTATTTATTTTCATTTGAAAAAGCTAATTAAAGTGTTTCAGACTTCTCCTTTAGCCTAGATCCCAAGAGTGCTTTCAATCCTGCCCGAGCGATCTAAGTTAATTAGTAAGAACACTTGATTGGAGATAACAGGCTCCAGGTCCTCACAGCCCAGGGAAGTCACATAATTGCTCGCCCCAGAGATAAGCCCAAAAGCCGAAGAACATGGTACAACTGAGGTGATAACACTGCAATCACTCTATTTCTAGCAATAGTTATGCTCATCCCCCATCAGAGAAAAGGAGCCAGATAAAAACCAAATCTCAAAGCTCCCTTTGTGTCTCTCATTTTAAAAAACAGATTGAGACAAGTTGCAGAGCCCAAGCCTCAGAACGGCCGCCCGGGGAGCCCTTTGAGCCGAGAGAGCCTGTGCCGCCACCTCCTGGGCGCTTCCGAGAGAGCGGGCCTGGGCCGGGCGGCCGGCTCTCGGGCGCCCCCGGGCGCAAGCAGGTGCAGTTCACAAGTCTGGCTGTCGCTGGCTGGCGGCACAGGAAGACTTCGTGGCGTTTACAGAATAAAGTTGAGTTACGTGCTTGGAGCATTAGAAAAAAGCTTTTCTTATTTTTTTACCTTTGTATTTTACTTTTATTTTATTTCATTTTGAGACGAGGCATTGCTAAATTTCCCAGGCTAGCCTCAAACTCACTGGTATCCTACCTCAGCCTCCCAAGTAGCTGGAATTATACAGATTTGTGCGGCAGCCCCAGTGTGGCGAAGGAATTAAACGTGTGCTCCATAGCTCTTTAACATCAGAAATCACAGGGGATGTCTGACATGACAAATTCTGGGGCCTCCAACAGGACCTAGTGAATCAGAGTCTAACTGGAACTAAGGAATCTTAAATTCTCCTGGGGAATAAAAGCAGAAACACTAGCTGAGTGTGGTGGTATGTGCCTGTAATCCCAGCACCTGGGATCCTGAGGCAGGAGGATGCTGGGAGCTCCAGGTCAGCCTGGATTACATAGTGAGGCCCTGCCTAAAAAATAAAGAAAGAAAGAAAGAAATACTACAGTGAAAAAATGTTAAAATACTAAGGCAATATTCTGCTCAGATAAATATTCTCTACATAATGATAATCATATAAATTGGTGAATTGAGGTATAAACTTAGAAGTAAAATTCTAAGTGAAATATTTCACTTTACTCAGTGTTTGATGCCCGCCATCTGCAGTGAGTAGTGACATTTCCTTGGGTATTTCGTCATCCAGATTTCAAAATCTGTTGATGCCATATTGGGCTTGTGTGATGCCTTCTGCTCAGCATCATCTGATAAATATTGAGAAACAGTCCAGTGAACCACACTTCCCCCACCAGATTCTGAGCATGACCAAGAGGCAAACCAAAAAAGCTCTATAGCTAAAGCACCTGCAAGCAGGCACCGGCGCTGAGGGTTCGATCCCCGGGTTTGCCATGCCAGCCCCACCCCCAGGGTGCACTGAGAAAGCAATTGAGGCTGCGCGTGATGGTGCACGCCTGTAATTCCAGTACTTAGGAGGCTGCAAACAGGAGAATCATTAGTTCGATCTAGTAGTGAGACCCTGAACACCCTGAAGACCCTTTCCTAAAATGCAGGGGGGGAAAAAAAAAGAAAGAAAAAGAAAAACCTCTGTGGCTGATTATAGAAAAATCATTACCTAGAGCCCAACTCTAGGCTCTAGGTAATGACTTGTAGCTCTGGAAGATGGTCAGGAAGGCATTTCTATATACATCTGAGATACAGTAGGAAGCAAAAAGGGGGTAAAGGGTGTGGAATGCAAGAAGAAGTGGTTTGGTTTAGTTTTTAAATGCAAGGGTTACAAAAGGAAAGCTAAACTAAGTTAACTTAATTGTGTTTGAAACAACAATTATTTTGGATTTAGATAAAATTTTCAGAATTTTGACTTGATTTTTTTTTTCCTTTTTCTGACTTCTGCTCCTGACTCAGACAGATTTAAAATATCAGAAAGCCCACAGGCATTCCCTGTGCCGCGGGGCAGCTGGCCTGTTCCGCGCCTGCCCACAGCGGTCTTGGCTTCTGAGAATTGTTTTCACCGCTTGTCCTGCAAGCCGGGAGCCCGCTCTGCTCAGAAGGCTGCACTCCTGTTTTTGGAAAGTGATCCTGCCTCTGAGGCAAGGGGATCAGTTACTCGGCACAGGCCAGGCTGCTGACCCTTTGTCCTAGGACAGAGCTGGACAGCGAGGATGAGGACAGCTGTGATCTGCGCCCAGGGTCGGGCGGTGCTGCCTGCTGCAGCCCGACTGTCAGGGCGGCCGAAGTGGGGTAGTCTCGCACTGGGCTGCCAGCTGCTCCACTTTCTGTGCGACAGGCATGTTTAAGCCTCAGCAATCCCGCGAGGACCTCACCGAGGACGCCACCTATCCTATTTTGAGAATGGGTTTGGCTTACATGCCTTCACACAGAGGGGCTCTCTTTCTGTTGCTAACTGTACCACAGGCATTCTACTTAATGTTGGTGCTTGTAATTGAACACAGTACCATAACAGGGGTAGGTCCTCAAAGTTGACGTTAACCTTTTATTTTTTAAATATTAAAGCCAGTTTTTCCATCCTGATCTCATCTTTGTACACTACTAAAAACCATGGTAGTACAGTAGATGAACACGAAGTAGAAAAGAATTCATATGCTGGCTGAATAGAATGTAAACATATAAAGTGTCAGAAAAAAGGGGAGGAGAAGCTAAGATCCCTCACATACACACTCCTGGGAATAGATTTCTGCTATCCAGGTAGCATTTACATGGATGCTTCTGGATGTTTTGGGTTTTTTTCTCTCTATTTTAGTTGCAGCGTGTCCTTTAAACTGGGATTCATATTTACAGAAAACACAAAAGACCTTGTTTAATTGTTGCTTTTCTCCTTGGACATCTTGGAAACAGTAGCATAGCTATTGTTCACTGAGTGCCCTGTGTAATAATATTACTATCTAATCTGTGTTGAATGCTTTCTGTGTGCCAGGCCCTGCTCTATGCTTGCAGTGCATACTGATTCATCGAATCTTAACCGTTTGTGAGATGGACTTGTGATTATACCCACGGCACAGCGGGGGCACTGAGGCACAGAGCAGCTGGCTCACTTGACGCACTTGCGAGAGGCAGGCACAGCTTCAGGCCACGCCCTTTGACCCCGGAACCCTCGCTCTTCAGCCCTGCAAAACATGCCTCGATATCTCACAGTGTAGCCCGCTGTCTATGTGGAATTCATGTAACATACTATAGAACTGATCCCTGAAAGTATAGCCTTCGGAATTCATTTAAGTTCATTTTGCTTTCCCAAATCAAATCATGGTTTTTAAAAATTTACAAATTATGAAAAACATTTTCCCCATTATTGTTGCTAACATTTAAGGATGTTTTTCTGTAGCACCATTTTCACTTTTTTTTTTTTCACCTGCCTGGTGCAAATTAGCATAGCTCTGGTGAAAAAAAAATGATGCTAGCTGACTGGAAGTGGGAGTGTTGGAGGCATTTTTAGTGATATCAGTTCAGGGAACAACAGCAAAGTGGTGGGCTTCCCCCTAACATTTATCAGCTTATAAGCAAATAGGCCAATGGGAGCCAATATCACAGCTATTTGCACCCCTAATGCACCCTGCTCACTCAGAGCCGCCAAACTCTAAGCTTTTTCAATTATTGCTTACTTTGATTTCGAAGCTTTAATGTAAGTCTCGAGTTAATCTTGAGGCATGCACAACTTAGTCGTCTCTGGTGAGTGGCTCCCTCCATGTGAGGGGCCCTTCTGCTCTGGAGAAGGAGGGCCTCCTTGTGTCAAGAAGGAGGCCGTAGGGTCTGACTGCTGGGTTCTGAGTCCTAGCCTACCCTTTACTTTCATTTTCTCATTTTTAAGTCAATGACAGTCAGGTCTGCCTTGTACCATATTTTGTGTGCTAAAATACTTAATATTTGTGAGGTATTTAGGGTGCCATCCAGCATACAATAAATGCTGTAAGTCCCACCTACTTAGTAGCACTATGGTTTCCTTTTCTTTTTTTATAAAACATATAGTCTTATGTAGTCCATGCTGAACTTGAGCTCAATGTGAAGCCCAGGCTGACTTCCAACTTGTGTTCCTCCTGCCTCACTCTCCCAAGGGCTGAGATTACAGGGCAACGCCACCACCAAATCCAGGTGATGCCAGTGCCTTCACATGAGGAAGTGAAACTCTTCAAATACAATGGGTTTTCACAACTAACCCAGAAACCTCCTCCTCTTTCCTTCTAGTTAGCAAGCGGAACATTTAAGGCCCATACCTAGCATTCATTGTCCTAGTTCTTCAGGGGATGTTTTCACAGTAACAATGAGACAGAGCTCAGAGAAAGAAAAATAACTGGAAAGCTTAATGGAAGGTGTACACATGCCCTTGTGGGGAGGTCTTTGACAGAAATAGCTGTTAGGAATCTTGGGGGAGAGAGGGGCTCTCTGTAGCAGGACGGATTTGTTCTCTGCTCCACTCCTGGGTGGGTGCCAGCTCACCTGGAGAAGCTGTACTCTGGGACCCCAGGGAAAGTGACTGGGGGGTGTGCTTTGAAACACTAAATCCCGGTGATCCCTCAGCATAAGGGCTTAGAATTACTCCCCTGAAGTACTTCGAGGTTGTGCCAGTATCACAGTAAGGCAAGCTGGGTGTTGGTTCAGGACTTAATAAGAGTTCCCTGAATTATGTTTAGCCAGAGTGGCTTAGCGCCAAGGACAGCATTTCCTTCTGCGTAAAGGCGTTAACCACTTTATTTTTTGAGTCACATCCCTTCCCATTCCTATTCCCCGTGTAGCACGTATTCATCCTGAAATAGGACAATGAAAGAATCTGAAGAACTCCCTTAAAACCACTAACAAATCCATCTGCTATGCTTATAAAGCAGGTGGTTCTTCCTCAAAAACTGGTCTTTATTTTCAACATGCTGTCTCAGCATGTGGTTTTCTGAGCAGTCTTATGGACTCAGGGTTGTTCGGGAAGTCACTTGGTGTGGCCTAAG
This sequence comes from Octomys mimax, assembly GCA_002564305.1. NCBI lineage: Eukaryota > Metazoa > Chordata > Mammalia > Rodentia > Octodontidae > Octomys > Octomys mimax. Next base: position 5,702 of record NDGM011003446.1, read on the forward strand.
CCACCCAGAAAGCACACACAGAGCCTGCGCACGGTGGCTGTGTTAGGCCACGGTGCAGCTAATAGGTCTCAGGCAGCAAGATTAGCAGGGTGTGAGCGACTGTGGACCGTGAGATACTGCGGGCTTCGATACCGACGAACGCCTCCTGTTTAACCTAACCTACTGCCCAGGGCTTGGGGACTGCAGGATAGTTGCTTGGTCTCTAGGCTTCAGGTACCTCTTCTGTCAAAGGGGAAATTTTCTCCTTTTCAGAGTAATTCTGAGGAGCAAATGAAGTAATTGCATAATCAGTTAAGAAAGCACATTGCAAAATAAACGCAGGGTTGCTCCCTTCGCATTGTGAGATCTTTAATGAGTTCTTCAGCTTTCATTCCTCAGAATCCCATCTATGAGCCAAAATACGGGCCTTGAACAGTGGACCTATTTCATTAGCAGGATCACTGGTCAAGGGGTTAATTTGTGACAGATACTCAGCACAGTTCCGGGCTGGAACTTTTACTCAGTTAATGCTAGCTATTACTATAATTTATGCAAAACGCTCCCCAGACTTGTGGCTCGTAGAAGGGGCTCGCTCAGTACATTCCCTCTCTCTCCTTCCTCTTCCCATGCCCCAGGCCAGCAGGGAGTCTAGTGGGGGCTCCGGCTCTTCCATCCCTACCCATCATCCCCACCAGGAGCAAAATGCTTCATTCCAGGCTTTTGTGTAACTTTGAACGGGGACTTTTCCCCTAACTAAAAGCATCCAAGATTCTCTGACTGCTAAAATGTGTCCAGAAGAAGAACAAAGACACTATGCTCTTTGTTGTTTACTTTCAAGAAAAACATGCATCCCTTTCTTCCTACAATGTACATTTCTTTTCAACTCCGGGCCAGTTGCAATTCTTTGATTTATTTTTTTCCCCCCAGGAACAAACTGGTAATTGTAATTGCTGAGGATTTGAAAACGTAAGGGCTGTGAAAGCCGAACCTCTCCACAATGATTTGCATATTACCATTTTGAATATTATGGCTATCATGAAGAAGGAGGGAGGCTGCAAAGCAGGCTCCTTGTGATAGCTCAATTAAGGGTTCTGGGTTGCTATGTAACAACTAGTCATAAATCCCACAAAATATAGGCAAATATGTCAACAGTGGGGGTAAACAGACATAAACATGAGAAGCCTCAAGTGAAAATTACATGAAAATCTCTCTTGTTTATGCCGGGATCTGAGTCAGGGCCTTGTCCCTGTGGCACAAGTGCTCTGCCACTGAGCCACACCCCTCCAGCCTCAGATTTAATAATTTTTAATAAAATTTCCCTTCATTCAGTTGTCTCTGAGTAGGTCTATGATTTTTGAATGCCAAGTTGCACTGACTGACTGGTAACAGCAAGGGAACAATACTTTAGCTTCCAAAACCCCTCCAAAGCACAGAGATTTTATGGGCCTGACATGTGCAGGATGACTACAATTTTCATACTTGTACAAAGGTAAACAGAGCCTAGCTTCTGGCAGTGCTGTCTCTAGTGTCAGGTCCTATGGGAATTTACTAGCCTGCTCTAGGGCCCTGGGTCAGCCCTGGTGGGAACTCTAGAGAGGAATTTCCAGTCTGCATTTTCCCAGAATGCTTGTTGACTTGGTCAGCAGCTTTGAAGTGTTACAAGGAGTCTTTGTGTCCTCCAGAGTCCTGTGATCAAGGGACATTACACCAATGAGGGTCACTGTTTCTGAGAATATAACATTGGTTCTTGGAATTTACATACTTTTCTCATGAACTTATAAAAAAAAATTACCACAAACTCTACAACTCGGATGTTAGGAGGGAGTGAAGATGTGTTGCATACTTTCCTTTGGAAGCGATTTAATCATTGAAAGCTTCAGAAAGTAGTCACTTCTTTTTGAGGACCATGGCTTAACCTACCTTCCTGCTTGGCTTTTGCTAACTCATAAAATAATTGCATTGATTATCTGTTTAAAAGAAATCATCCTTACCATGTTGGCACTTGCAAGACTGTTGGACATATACTTGTTTGAAATGATTCGCAGCAAACTTATTTGAAAGAGTGCACTAACAGCCAAGTGTCCCCTGCTCTTAGGGGCATCACTGACAGAGCCACATACTCAGAATGTGTGACATGCCTGCAGGGGCAAAATCACTTTCAGTGTCCTCTAGCCCAGTGATGACAAACAGCAAAGTAGCCCAAATGTGCGAGTCCATCCCTTTTAAGTGTGGATCATCTGTTTTTGACATTTCAGATGAGACGCTTGCGCTCAGATGCCAGCTGTGGGACAATTCTCAGCTGTCCCACAGTGAAAGAAGTTGGCACTGTATAGAACAGTTAAATGACCTGGGCTTATATTAAGGAATTATATGTAACCTGAATTGGCTTTCCTGTGGTTAAAAATAGTTGTGAAGATCAGATGGGATACTTTGTGTAGAATGAAATAGTTGATACATATTATCATTAGCAATCATACTAGTTATATGTTGAAGTACAAAATATTGCATGTTCTGGAATGACCACCCAAATGTTAAAAATCGTAACCTGAAAAATGTATATTTTACACTATCAAGGATAGTCTAGATCCAGAACCCTTATGTTTTCTTCTCTCTCAAAATGTGTCTACTACTGAAATTGTACATGTTCTAAGAGTAAAGTGGCAGCACTCACATCGCCAACCTCACCAGTTCTGTGATCCGATCTACCCTCTGATGTGTCTGGGACAGCACGCTGTGCTTATAGGCAAATGGTAGCTTTCTTCTGCCCATGATCCTCAGGACTGGGCAGACTCACTAGAGAATAAGATTTCTGCCAGGAAGAGAGCTTTGAGGTATTACTAAAGGGGAGCTGGTGGAACTTTGTGTACAGTCAGTTCATCCTTCAATGACTGGTTAACTCTTAATTTATATCCTATCCTAATAAGCCAGGCATAGAGTCCTGAAGATGAGAAACTGAGGCACCTGCTACAACGCAGTTACCCAGGCGCTGATTGCTGCTATGGTGCTGACAGTGGAAACCAACTTCACAGAGCTCTGGCTAGGAGTGAAACTGTCAAAGAACAGGAAGAGGAAAAGCAATAAGAACTTCACCAAACTGCTCCTTTAGCCCTCCAACTAGCCAACTAACCAATCAAGCAATTGCCACCACAACAATACCAGCAAGACTCAGATTGCACAGTGGGGCAGGTGGGAGGGAGGCTCTTCTCTCAAGTTCTAAAGCTCCCACTTGCCCTACTGATGTCACTTCTGCAACCCCAGCCTGATGGTGGTCACACAGCTCCTCGGGGTGGGGAGGAGAGGGAAAGGAATCTGTTTCAGGGAGAGGGCTTTGTCCTTCTTCCTCTCATTTCTGCAGACCTCAGGAGGAGGTCAGAGTCCCTGTTGTGGATATAGGGATATAGTTTTGTTAAATTTCCACTTTCTACTGTGAGACTCTATGGTCCCAGATGTGACATCTACTACCAACTCCCAGCCAACATTGTCACTGCTTTGACTGCATGCCTGACAGTCTTAGAAGCTTTGTGTGAATCCCTAACAGTCCCCAGATGACAAGAAAATATAGTCATGTTAGTCATCTTTAGTCATCAACTCCAAATAGTGGCTCTGCTAAGACTGCCATCTGTCCAACAGGAAATGGACTGAAAACACTTCTCGGTCTTACATACCACAAAGCTCTAGACAACTGGGAGTCTTCTGCTCACTTACCCTCCTCGAATACTTTGGGACTCATGTGCTCAAATTGACTACCTGTGTACTCCACGTCTTTCCTCTAATCTATGCCATTCTTTCAGGGCTATGTTAAGAATGCAGTTATAAAAATTATTTCCCTTCCTACTTCATCTTTTCTGACTGTTCTATGAAAATACAATGCAAAATGTACTGTTATCAACAGACTACCTTTTCAGGAAACAAGTAATACAAACAACTGTATTATATGAGGGATAGATTGCTTTTTCTTTGTTCTGCATTGATTTCCCAAAAGGGCAAGTAAGAGACCAGGCTATCTCCTTGTGGTAGGTAGCATTGCCACCAAAGCTAGTGAAAGATTTTATAGAGAAAAAGTAGAAGAGTCAGCCCCAGCATTTTTGCAACTGACTTAATTCTCCTCTTTTTGTGTGATGTTTCACATATCTAAGCTTGCAGTTCCACAATGTATGAGGAAATTAATGCTTACAGAAGAAAATGTTGAGGTCATAAGGGAAATATCAGAGAAGTGATTTAGCTTAGAATAGTTCATACAAGGAGGACTTGTAAAAAAAAGTATGCACAGTGAACAGGTAAAGAAGAAAGTAATATTTTAATAGGATAGAGAAAGACATAGCAGATTGACAGTGACAGCAGAGAAAGTACAGGAATACAGATATTTTCAGAGGATTAAAATGATGCTGTGTACCCTCAAACCACACGTTTTTCTAGGAGGCTTCTAAACATATCTCCTGCAAAGAGTAGATGGTTCTCCTTGAAGCTGTCATAAATGCTTTGTAGTTCTCTACATTAATTCATGTTAAATATTTTCCATGGTTGGTCACACTCAGACTTAAAATAGATATGAGAAAGGTCTTCAGGTTTACTTTCAGTAACATTATTAACTTCATAGCCAGCTGGATGATGACATAGCATGTGACCAGTCCAAATTTACAAGGTAACCTTGCCTGAATTATCCTGGTCCATCAAATATAAGTAATAGAGGAAAGGTGCAAGAATAATATCGCAGGGAGTGGTGGGCGGAGCACTTGCCAAAGAGCAACACGAACACAGGTAGAAAATCTGTGAGGTCATTCAGACAGGATGTTAATAATTTTGCGTTCTCACCCTACAGTCTGTGCACATGGGGTTCCTCCTGCTTCCCCATCAGCTCCTGCAGTCAGTAACTCTCCAGGTCCCAGGAGTGTGGCTTCTGAAGGGAAA
>NDGM011003470.1:0-15003 GCA_002564305.1 Octomys mimax
ATCTCTTTGTGTAGCAGTTGAATTGAGTAATCATGATATAGATAATATTTTGTAAGGTATGAATCTATTACTAGAAATTCTCATGCTGCCCAATGAGCCATGGCCCCCACATTTGATGAATATATTGTCTTCATCAGAAAGCTTTGTCACAGAGCCCAAGGGAATTGGAAGATATCTAATTTCCGGTATGCATTTTGCAATTTTCTATTTTCAGGGGAAGCAATTGTCTTGAGATGAAAAAAGAAACAGAAATTAAAATTCAGACATTGACATCGGATCACAAGTCTAAGGTAAGAAAACACCCATTTTTATCGCAGTGGCTCACAGAAGACACTTGGTAGTGTTTTGGAGGAAGAACCTGGTGATGGCCAGAAGTCACAGTAGCTTGGGGCTGGTCTGGGGAGACAAGGGCCCTAGGGATCATGTTTGCCCCAAATTCACTGGATTGGAAATGCACTAACTATATTTATGTTGCCCAATTCGAAGACATCAAGTGAAATAATAAATGAAGAGAAGATCAGGAAATACTGTATAAAACACTAAATATATACCCTTATATGAGTAAAATATATATATGTGTGTGTGTAAGACAGAAGACTGCCCTTCTTTTTGAGGATTTGAGCATCTGTTTGGTACTTACCCCATCTAACTTTTGCTGGAGAAATGTAGTATGAGAAAAACTGAAAGCTGCTATTCTAAGAGAGGAGCCTAGTTACTTGAAGTTCCTCAAAGACAGGAGAAGATAGAAATCTGAAAGGCCTTAGTTAAGGTTGTGGCCATTGGAAGACCTAAATGCTGAAACCCAAAGAAGAACAGAAATAGTTCCTGCAATGATAATTGATCTGAAAAACAAAACAAAACAAAACTGCTTTTAAAAAGCTGTCAGTGTCAGCATCTGGTCAACCAGCTGGCTTCCGTCTGTCCATGGTGGCTGTGTCATCAGGCACAGTACTGGGCCGTGTGCAGGAATCGAGGTGGAGTCATCCTGGTGCTCCTTGGCCTCACCTAGCATGCGCCCTGCAGAGGCGGCAAGCCACATGAACGTGAAAGCGGCTTCCCACCTTCCTCTTCACGGGAACCCTGGAGAAGTCCCACCTCATTCCACATGCCATGACTTTAGGTGCTTACCCCAAGGCACAAACCTTGGCAACAGTGCCATTTTGCTTTTACTGCATAATAAATGGTATCTAAGTTTAGTCTCTTCAAACAACTATTATTTATTAGGTAAGAGTTGAGTAGTTCAGAAGATTCGGTACGGTTCCTCTGGTTTGGCTGGGCCCACTCGGGTGCCACAGACACTCCTGTATCTGCTGGTTGTCCTTTCTTACATGATGCTGCAGCCTCCAGTAGACAAGCACAGGCTGTCACAGGGTTCCAAGCACAGCAAAGGGGTAAGCACTTTGCTGATTCCCTCGCATTTGCCCTTGTCTCATTGGCTAAAGGAAAGCACAAATGTGGCCATAGTCAAGGAGGTAGAGTAATAGATTCTGATTGCTGGGAAGAGTACTGCTGGGAGGACCATGCTGCACGTGCAAGGGCCCTGAGAAGGAAGGGTTTCCTACCCAGAGTATCAGGGATGAGGCAGTAAGTCAGTTCAGGCATAAGGAGCAAATGGTGATGCTTAGACCTCTGCCCTGACCGAAGTGAAGTTGGAAAAGTATGAGAGAATAAAGAGAATTCTGACAGAATTCATAGAGGAGCTGTGGCCCAGACAAATCAGTCTGAATGTGCTAGGCAATAAAATAAAGCTTCCCAATTACATATTAAGAGCTGACATGTGGATTTGCTTTAGTAATGAACGATCTTCTGATTCCCATTGATTGGCACGTATTTTTGTAGGTTCCAGGTGTCCACTGATTGGCCAAGTCGATTGGTGGGCGAGATCTAAGTGCATGAGTAAGGGGTTTCAGTTCATACCTGAGCCATGAAGGTTCCGGGTGACTTCCTCCCGTTTTCCCCAAATAGGTCAAAGAGATTGTGGCACAGCACACAAAGGAATGGTCAGAAATGATCAACACCCACAGTGCTGAGGAGCAAGAAATCCGGGACCTACACCTTAACCAGCAGTGTGAGTTGCTGAAGAAGCTACTGATGAACGCGCATGAGCAGCAAACCCAGCAGCTGAAACTGTCCCACGACAGGTAGGAGAGCCAGCCATCCCCAGAACAAATTCTGAAGTTTTACAAAGAATGAGTGTGTGTCTGTGTGTGTTCACACACACCAATGTAATGAGTGAAATCAGCTTGACATAGTATGATGCAGCTCTTATGTGTTTCATACAATACGGTTGATATGAGCAAGGGAAACTATGAGAAATAGCGTCTGCCCCACCAGAGGGCTTACAAGTGTTGGCAAGCTTCTCTCCTGAAATGTTAAATCAGTTTACAATTGTATGATACATACTAAGCAACATCACAGACATTAAGGGAACATTCTGCCCCGTGGAGCTCTGAAGGCATGGAGACTATGCAGAAACGTAGGACTTGGGCTGGGATTCGGAAAATGAGCTGGGGCCTCTTAAGGAGAAAAGATAACAGAGAAAGAGATCAGTAGAGCTCATAGCCCGACTCTTATCACTCAGTGACAAACTGTGAGGTGCCCTTCTTCCTCCACCCCTTGAGCTTAATGGGGCTTCCATGAATTTTGGGAAGGCAGGCTGATGAAGCAACAGCAGGAAATGGCAGCCTGGGTGGCCACCCCCGGGCCCCACAGAGGGGCGCCGCAGCTACTGCAGAGCACGAGCTGGGCTCGCCCCTGCGCAAGGGGGGATGCTCATGGTGAGGTTCCCATCACGGAGCGGCTGAAGCCTGCTTCTCCCGCTTGATGCTTTACATATGCCACAGTTAGGGCGCATTGATAGACACCAAAGAACAGAAAACAGAAGCATTGCACAAATAACCCAGAAAACCATTTTAGAATGCCTAGAGCTGCAAGTTCATCTTTCTTCTTCCATTAGGAATGTTCTTGATCCAATAAAAAAAAAGAAAGCTTCATCATTTTGCATCTGATTGTTGTTGCAATGCTCAGGCATCTGTAGCAATCCAAAGGTACCTCCATATGTGATCACCTCTAGTAATCATTTTATAGTTGAACAAAGGAAAGAGATAGCTCCAGACCATAAGTGTTGTCTGAAAGAAAGATAGTAAACTAATACTGGCATTGCTGAGGAAGTCATTTGACAGAACCATAAGCCAGGGACAAATCTACCTTCAGAAACAAGTCCGTGGTAGAGCACCTTTCAAAACAGCAGCAGTGTTTCTGTCTTACCTCTGCACCTGGTGGTAGTCTCCTTTTTGCCACTGCGACTGTGGTTCTTGGTTAAAATCCTTGCTTTCTGAACACATGTCTGTAGCATTTGGTTGTTATTAAGGTTTATTGAGTGAAGTGAAAAGAATGCATGAAGAAGCAAATGAACAAATGAATGAAGACCTGGTCAATTTACTAACAAGTCACAGAAAAAAACAAAAACAAAACAAAACAAAAAAAACCTTGGGAGGGAACGATCTCTCGGAGTTCCCAGAGTTCCCAGGCCTCTCTGGTGCTGCCCATCTATTTGAAGCGAAGCAAACCTCCGTATGCAGGTCAAGGGACTCCTGGCCTCTGCATTCCGGGCAGAGCTTCCTGAAATCACTATGGGTCCCAGGAAACACTTCTTTCTAATCACATTCATGTTAGTATTCTAAATCTTACCCATGTATTGTACACATACATAACTTAAATTTATGCAAGCCGTGCTCAGCTTGAACTCTCCACCCAGGCTTTTGTCACCTGCAAACCTGTATTTCTGTGATGGTCCCTTTTATTCCCTGACTTCCAGCAGCAGGAAGGCTATAATACACTTCCTCTTTCAGCCTATTTGGTTGCAAATACTATGGAGGCCCAGCTGGAAGTGCTTTTAAAAAAACTAAAGAGAGCATAAATTAGAATTAAAACAAAAAAATTAGAAGTAATACAGAATTTCGCTTAACGAAGTAACGTGAATGTCACAGTATTTGTTGTAATACATAGTGTTGTCTTCCAACCAGTTACTCATATTGCCAGATATATGCATGAAAATGGGAAGAGGGAAAAAAGAAATGTATAAGAAATTAAGAAGAGAAAAGGTACAAACAGTTGAAAAAAGGAGAGAAAACAAATTAAGTATTATCTACTCCTTGCCATGGAAGGGTTTTTTTGGTTTTTTTTTTTTTCCCCTCTCCCATAAAATCTCTTCACATTCCAGCACTGCCACTGTACCACTAGGTGGCGCACTGTCCCTCCTGGATCTGCTGCTGGCAGACCTGGGTCCATTCCCTCCTTTTCCTAAATACAAATTAACTCAGGAAGTTCAATACTGAGTTTAATAAAGTTGGGGGTGGATGTAGTGCTGTTGTTATGCATAGAATTTGTGTTTTGTTTGAGTTTTCATCAGTTAAATATACATTAAATGTACTACTGCGGGCATTTTTAAGTTTGTTGCGTTAAATACAGACAAGTTGTCTTGCACCCTTCACTGCCACCCGCTCCCGGGACGTTGTCACCAGCCCCAGTAAAACCCTGTGCTGGTGAAACACTAACTCCTTCCCTGTCCCACTTGTTTGTTTTGAATATGTAGGGAAAGCAAGGAAATGCGAGCCCACCAGGCTAAGATTTCTATGGAAAATAGCAAAGCCATCAGCCAAGATAAATCCATCAAGAATAAAGCAGAACGAGAAAGGTAAGGCTGAACATGCTCACTGCATGACTGTGTCACTGTCTTGAAGACACTGTCTCCGTGACGTCCATCTGTATGTGGACACGCACTCATACCTGGGACATAAAACACTTGAGGTGTTTGACTAAGGATTCTGCTCTTACAGCTGCTGTGGAGAGGTATTATTGTTCCTCTGAAGTTCTTGGATTGTTTACTGTCACCAGAAAAAGAAATTTAATGTGTACATGCTCATTTAAGTGAAAATAATAACTTGATAAAGTCATTGATATCATTCTGAAACACTCTTCCCGCATTCTTTCGGATCATCCTGTAGGCATCTCACCTGCTCAGGTCGAAACATATTCTGGATACCTCCGTGTCTTTCTAAAGAGCAGGACAGCAGGCTTTCTCCCTTGCTTTGCACCAAGCAGCCCTTCATACCAAGGACCTTCTTAAATTGAGTTGGTGAAGCTCCTTGTTGAGAAAGCCTGGGGAAGAAGGGTGCAGGAGGCCAGGGCAGGCCTGGGTGAGGCTGGGGTCCCACTGGGGTCCCTCTGTGGTCCAGTTCCAGCATCTAGCACATACAGGACATGATCAAAACTGGGGGTTAATGTTTAAGAAAAACGTAGTACAATGAAAGACACATTGTGTTCAGGCCCTTTAGGATCCTCCCTCTCTCTTCAAACACACTTATCCCTTCATCCTTGCCGCATTCTGAAGCAGTTGTGGCAGGTTCCTTTTCTATCTTTAATGAAAAATAATAAGTAAAAAAATAGTGCTGAAATAGAATGAAAAGGAACACAGAACATTCTCAAAACCAAGTTTGCTATCTGAAAAAAGTTACCCAACTCAGGAAAGTTCCAGCAAGACTGGTCAAGAAGAAAAAGAGAGCATGAATTACCAGTGTTGGGAATAAAAAACAGAACACACTGCAGAGACAATACTTTTTCTTTTTAAATAAGGGTATTGAAAAAAGTACAAAAAATAAATTTGAAAATATGTGGAGTGGAGAATTACCTAAAAAATATAAATATCTCTAACTGACTGAAAATGAAAGTCTGAACGTATTTCTTATTGTTACTGAAGTTGAGTGAGTTGCAGATCTGTTTAGTCTCAAGGTCCAGCCCCCATCATTGGTAATTAAAGAAATGCAGTTTAAAACAACACTGACAAAACCAGGGATTGGACAACAGTGTGGGTGTCCAGTGTGTCCAGATTTTTGCAGAAATAAGGGAAGAGCGGGACACACAAACAGCTGCAGACCAAAGTGCAAATTAGAACAACTGCTTTGGAATAGATGAAGTTGTGAATATCCTACCAATGGGCAAGATTAGAGTGTCGCCCACATGCACAGGGAGAAACATCCTAATTTCATTTATGTATTCAACAGATATTTATGGTGCTGAGTACTACAGGGCCCGTTACACCAGAACACTGTGGTAGTGTGTGGAAAAACCACATTTTTTCATTCATGGTAGCCTCAAAAGGTTGCAGTCTGTTCATCAATGGAAAAAATCTTTACAGAAGATAGGATAATGGAATCCTATGAAATGCAGACATTTGCTCTAAAGCTTGAGAATAAATGATGAGTTATAAAAAGATGCTAAAACTATATTAGTATTAGGGTGAAGTTTGAAAACACACAAAGCAATACTGGTGCGTTAGCATTACTTGGGTACTTGGTAGAAATGCAGAACTCCAGGCCCATCTCGGGTCTACCTTGGACCCAGCAGTCAGACGATACCTGGGAGCCTTGTAGAAACCCAGAACTCCAAGCCCAGCGGGTCAGACTCTGAGGATCTCAAGGGTGGGCCCAGCAGTCTGTGATTTGGGTAGTTGCCCCCAGGGATTTGTGTGCACCAGAAATGTGAGATGCACTAGCACGTATCACACATGGACAAAACCATCTTGTGCAGCACTAAAAATTAAGAGAAAGAGTAATCCTATCCAGATAGTTAGAGAGAGTAAAACAGGCTCTTACTGATAAAACACTAATTCCATTCAATATCATGCAAATGTCATTTATCTTCATTGGTTTTAGGCGAGTCAGGGAGTTAAACAGCAGTAACACCAAGAAGTTTCTAGAAGAAAGAAAGAGAGTGAGTATTTTTTTTTATTTTCTTGGTTACTTTTCTTTGTAAAAACTATGAACAATAGAATATGCTTAGATACCAGCATCGAGCTAATTACTTAACTTCACTTTTTGTCCACACTAAACATTCCAACTTCTCTGCTCCCTGAAAGCTAAAGTAATCTATTGCCAAAATCTTTCATTATTTGATACCATTTTATATAGAAAACAAAACCAATAATCTCCTAAAATTTTAGCAGGAAAGATTTTTTTGGTAAGAATAATGAGCTTACGCTCTCCCAGATGTCAGTCTATTTTTCTTTCTTTTTTCAAAAATTATTTCCTGGACTGGGGAGGTGCCTCAGCAGTCTAACAACCTGCATGGCAAGCACAAGGACTTGGGTTCGATCCCCAGTACCGCATGCCCTGCCAGCTCCAGAACCTCAGGTGCACCATGTCAATGCCCAAATGGGGCATGGTGGTGCATACCTATAACCCCAGCACTGAGACAGGAGAATCACTGGGAGTCTGAACTGCATAATGAGACCCTGTATCAAATAAATAAATAAATAAATAAATAAATAAATAAATATTATCTCCTGTACTTACAACTTATGAACTATTCTTCATCTGTAAGTTTTAAAATTATAACCCAAACACTGGCAAGAATTCAGAATTCTGTTTTCATTTCTTTTTAGCTTGCAATGAAGCAGTCCAAAGAAATGGATCAGTTGAAAAAAGTCCAACTTGAACACCTTGAATTCCTGGAGAAACAGAATGAGCAGGTATTATGCCTAAAATACATAAAAAAGTGATGGGCAGTGAGCAGATCCAGGGCACACGTATGTCATGGCCCGCAGGGCCTGCTAAAGCCGGGAGTCTGCGTAGTATGAGGGAAGTGAGAGGAATTCATTGCGAATTTTGCTGTATTTTCTCCATTCCATCCAAAAAGAGCAGAAAGAACATTTTTGGAAGAAGAAAGTGGCTTGTGAGAAGGAGACCCTCAGTATGTTTGAGGAGTCCATAAGTGATGCTGCTGAAAGTGAATGGGCAACAAAATGGGGGTTACAAATTCTCCTTTGCTTTTATTTGGAGTTTTATCCTTTGTAACCCATAGCAACTAATAGTATTCTTAAAAACAAATAACACAAACCATTTACTTTCAACATCAGTCTAAAAATGAAGTTATAAAATCTTCCTGGTGCTCACACATGGGCTCTAACTTCACGCCTCCCTGACTACAAACCACCCAACACAAGTGGACACCATTTTCTTGGTGAATTCTCCCAGCAAAGCAAGACAGTAAATTAAAAAGTGCAAATCAAAAGTTAGGGGGATCACCCACTCGGGGGGCCCCCCTTCTGTCCATCTCTTGGACAGAAGCTTTCTTTCCCCCAATAAATATATTCTGCTCATAACTTCAAAAAAAGAAAAAAAAAAGTTAGCAACCTCCAGCTGCTGCGGGAGTTACCAGTGCCCGCGTAACTGCATGTTTGCCTCCCTTGCAATCCAGATGGGCTACAGCTCCGCAGGCCTCCGCCAGGCCGGTTCAGCCTGCTCAGACTTCTAGCTGATGAGGCAACCTGATGTTCAGTTCAGCTTTTAACTTTCATTCCTTCTCGGTGCAAATTTCACTCTTGACGTGTACATGGTGGGCAAGTTATTCTTTCTAGATGATTGCCTTCAATTTAGAGGCTGCGAAGATGTTCTGATGAAGTGTGTACAACACATTGTTGTTTTGTATCACCTCCCATCTAACAAGCAATCCTATGTAAGGTATCTGCCTTTTCAGTGTAAGTGACTCCCAGTGGAGCCTGCTGAAGTAGGCATGCCATTCAAAAAGTCCCTTTAAGGAAGTAATACTGAGCCATAGTTTATTGATTTCATTTTTGGATTGCAACTGGGTAACAAATCCAACTTCTGCTTCCAAAGGTTCTTTGGAGAGAAGTTTAATTCACCTACATGTTTCTGAGTTATTCTCTACATTTGCTTTTTAATGAAGCGCTTCTATTCATGAATTATGTAGTAATTCCCAAAAGGGGCAAGACATGTTTATTGTTCCTAAGCCTAAACCATTTTTCCCACTCATAGATACAATAATGTTCTAGTACAAGTCACGTTTTTCCTGTTAAAGTGCTTGCCAGAAAGTGTTCCTGGTGACATATGAGAATTGATTAAGGGGAAAGTGACCGTCTCTAAAGCTTTAGAACCTACTTCAGTAATTCAGGGATAGATGGGGATAAGGATGCCATTCACAAGGCTTACCTAAATTTCTCCTTAGAGGAAGGGCATAATGAAAGGTAAGGCACAATTGTCTTAACTATCTAAATTAAGAAACTACTTAGAAATTATGGTGTTGCTTAGCAACAAGTTTAATGAACATAAAAACGCTAAAAATTACTCATGAGTACAGTGGTGATGTGGATCAGAGGTAAAGAATACAGTTTCCTAGTGTTTCTAGTTTTAGGACCAAAGAACACAGTGAAGAAATAACTGAGATTCTGTACTAATACATGTGAAATCCAAACTATATCAGTGTTCTCGCATTAAAATACTTCATTAATGATGGTTGTATTCACTGAGTCATATGTGAAAGAGTCTGGCTTTTTGTTCATAAAGTTTATATAATAACCTTTTAAGATGTCGTCAGTAATGTCTCCCTCTTAAAACTGTTAACTTTGAATCATAGAATCTTAGGAAAACACAGAACATGAAAAAGCTGGAAACGTGAAGATGTAATTAGATTCAAGGAAAAGAAATTCAAGATATCATATTGTTGCTTTGAGGATAGAATTTGGACTTGAATTGTTGTGTTAAATACTGATTTATTTGGTGTATAAATACTGATTCAGTCCTGGGTCTTTCTAGCATGTGTGCAAGACACACACACAGAGAGAGAGAGAGAGAGAGAGAGGCCGAAGCTCTCAGTTCTGCATGGTGTACCACTGTCCTAGGCACAGTGCAAGAGACTATATGTCTTTCCTCTCAGAAGGCAAGGTCTGGAACTGTGTAGTGAGGCTTCCTTCATCAGTAACTAAACATGGCATTAGCAAAAACAGTTCTCTGTCTCCAGACAAGTCCAAACTTCTAGAACAATCTCTTAGACCACTATGTAGCTCCAAGACTTTTTTTTTTTCTCCGTGTTTAGGCCACAGAGAAATTCTTTTAAACATTTCTCATAATATTTCCCCTTGTGGTTTTTTATTACTTCCCTGTGACATTTTTCCTATATATTCTCCCAGCTGCCTCCCACATCCCGTATTTTGCGTTAAAATACTGCATTGGTGTCAGTTGTGTTGACTGGGTCATATGGGGAAGATTCTGGTTTTTGGTTCCTAAAGTTTATAGAATGCCTTTTAAGATAACATAAGTTGTGCCTCCAGCTCACAGTAAAGCACAGATGGATCTATTTAATCACTAGACCAGTGTCAAAGACATTGGGAAAAACAACTCAATCCGACATATGTTTTGGTCCTGATTCAGGCCCCTGACCTTATGTGCCCCTTCTTTAACCTCTTTCTGGCTTTCCCAACTTGGTCAGCCAGTTTTTCTGTTAACACTCCAAATTCCAGGGATTTTTTTTTCCCACTCAAGTCTTGCCATCAACCTCCTAGCCACACAGTGTCTCATCCATCTCGACATGTGTCATTTAAACATTAATGAAGCCATGATGTCACACCCAAATCTTAAAATTGATTTTTGTCACCAGTCCTATCATTTAATAAAGTGAGGCAAATGATGGAGGAAAAGTCAGCTTCTCTACTCCCTGCCCAGAAAAGAGGTACTGTAGGGGCTAATAGGCATCTATTGCTTGTTTTGTTCTTTTGTTTTTCTGTTGAGATCAACTGGGAAAAGTGTGTCACTAATAGGCGTGTACATGTTTTATTCTTAGCCTTTTGCTTTTCTGTATATGGTTTTGCATTCATTTCTCAAATTCACTTCAATATTCATTTATTTTGTTTGCTTCGTATGTATGACTCAACTTTGACATTACTATTTTTGTACAAACAGCTTTTGAAATCCTGTCATGCAGTGTCCCAAACGCAAGGTAGGACTGAAATTCTGATAAGCAAAACATTGCTTTCCTTCTCGACTACGTTAGTATTCTCTGTGCAAGCTCCATGCGCGATTCGCAGCTGGTCATAACTGATATCTGAAGGGTTTAAGCTTAAAAAGCTTCACTATCTCATGCTTGGATTTCTGATGTAACATTTAATCTGAAATGCCCAAAATCTTTAGAAAATTCTTTTGAAAGCGCTTTAGCCAACATTTCCAATTGCAGATCTGGGAAACACATAACACATCATGGTGTAAAAACAACCCAGACATCAAATATATATATATATATATATATATATATATATATATATATATATATATATATTTAAACATTTATTTTTATATGGACTCAGCACCTCCAAGCCTGGCTCATGGAGTCATGTCATTCTCAAATGCTGATACAGTCAAATTAATTTGTAACACATCCCAGCGGAAGTTTGTTGGTGATTTGTGAGAGTTATATTCTATGTGCAGAAATTTAAACAGTGTCTGTTTGTCATGCTCTCTGCTAAGTGTGGTCTACCAAGGACCTTATTCATCCCTCATGAGGTGACACTTCACCCCTCATAATTATGTAATTTATTGTTTAAATCAAGACATTTTTGATAAAGAGAGCATTGCTCTTAATAGCCAGGTATATGCTGGAATTGTCCCAGGCAAATGGAAATGAATGGTCACCCTGCTCATATAAGAATTTAGCTCTTGCAATAATCTTTTATTGTTATACACTTCTTTCTTCTAAACTATATTCAGTAGTGTCTTTAAATACTAAAGGGGAAAAGCATATTTAGCATCAGATTATTTAATTTCTAGTGCTGATAATGTTTCGCTGTCATCTCTTATGAATACTGTTTGTGTCATAGTTTCATGTTTGTATATTTTTCTCCATTTCATTTTTTGCTAGAGTATTAATATTTATCAGGCATAAAAACAATATCTGGGTGGAGAGAACAGTTCATCCCAAATTCTGCAGGTAGATATAATTCATTGATGTTGTTGTGCCCATCCTCACCAAAACAAAATTGAAAGCCACAATATTGAAACAAGAAAAAAATCAGTTTGGTCTGTGAATTGAACTCATTTTAGTACAGAATTTCATTTGAGAGATTTAGATTTCTACTGTAATTATTTGAACAAATATTCTTTCTGGTCTTCTGTGTAGTTGAAATACCAAAGCAGGCATGAATAGGAACCTCAGAGCATTCAGAGTCTTCCTCTGATTTCTCTCTTTATATGTCCATGTTTCCATTCCTACATGTTGTTGAGTTCAAAGTAATATGTCACAGAGGAAAAGGGTGCTTCCTGATCTCTCTGAAAAGGACACGTATGCAGGTTGGGCCAGTGCATCTAGACTATTAGTCATAAAGTGCAAGTTGAAATGAACTATTGGATTTCCCCTACATTGCCAAACAATGATTTATCACCAGGTCATTACCTCCATCTGACACCTTTTCCACCAAATCAGCCCTTTGTCTTAGTGATGGCCCTAATTCGCGAGATTGAATTCATCATGGCATGCTCATTTGCAATCCATGAAAAACGAATTACACCAGAGAAATGAAAGCCTGCATCCATAGAACATGGGCAAAAAGATTCCTGGAACCCTACATGTTTAGGTTCCAGTCAGTGGACACTCCAACCAAACCAGTGTAATCTGCTCCTCCTTGATTTTTCTCCAACATTTAGGTTCTTGGGGGATGACCTTAGAGGTTAGGTTATTGGAGAAATAAATTGTACAGAATCAATGCTCAGTCTAATAATTTTAAAATTATCTAGAGTTAAAGCAACATATCAAGCTGCAGAAACTAAATCAGTACTCTGTGACATAGTCCAAATATCTGGTTCAGTGTCTTTTCAAGTGGTTTTAGTGGTACTATCTAGGCAAATCCACAAAGCCTTACTGTGCATAGAAATTGCCTGGGGATCTGGTTAAAAATATAGACCCAGATTCAGTAGATCTTGGGCAACCCCCGAGAGTTTGCATTTCTGAGAAGCAATATGATGCTGCAGATCCATGGACCATACTTGAGTAACAAGGACACAGTGACAGCATCAAATTTAGGAGCAGAGAGGCCACAGTTGTTAAGTGCCTTCAGGAGAGAATTTCAACATGTAAGGCCATGTTTCTGATGTTATAGGCGAAGGAGATGCAGCAGATGGTGAAATTGGAAGCCGAGATGGACCGCAGACCAGCAACAGTAGTGTGAAACTCCAAAATGCAGACTGAAGCCACCAAACTGCCAAACGTCAAAAGATCACTCCCTGCTTCTGAGCACACACTCCATGAACAAAAACTGTTTTCTCCTGTGTGTCCTTTATGTATAGAGAAGATGTTACCTGAAACCGCAGAGACTGGGGAAGACTTCTGTGTTTTGGTTTCACAGTCTGAGTATTAAATTTCCTTGGCCAAACAAAAGCAGCTGCCAATTCATACCAGTAAGGCAGAGTTGAGCTGCAGATAATCCACCTTAAACATGTTTGTTATGAGAAGCAATCACAAGTAAATGAGCTTGGTGTTAACGACTCTGCTTTGTGATGTATTAGAACATGTTTGAGCTGCAGCAAAAATAGTGCATTAGCAATTTAATAGCAAATGCATGCACTAGAAGAAAAACAAAACTCTGTCTACAGATTTCTTTAGCAGCAGTGGTGGTCTGCTAGACAAATAATTTTGCAGAAGTTTTCTACATCTTAAGTTACCTCATCAGTAAGTGCCATGTCTTTACCATGCTGTAACAAGCTAATTTCCTGTAAAACTTGTGGAAATTAGTAGAACAATAAAGAAATATAATAGAAAAGTGTACCTGTGCCAAAACTCATCAATGCTCAAAGAAGAACTCCATTAGGGTCGTTTAAGAAAGTTTTCATCTGACACAGCTTTATAGGAATTGCTTCTGCGTATTCCAGATATTACAGTTCACTGTTACACCATAAAGATTGTGGTTACTGACAAATGTTTGTAAATGTGACCATGTATAAAGTATTTATACTTCTTAACTCACACTGCTATAGAGCAAAATCATCTAAATATTGCCACATGACAGCGATTAGTAAACAGGAATATTAGAACTCTGTTTTGCATGATACACACGCACCAGTTAAGACTAATCCGTTCAGACATAGTTAGCCTAACGCCAAATACATACTGGTTAAATAAATGTGTGGCACAGAATATAATTTGAACTATCCAGACTTTTAGCATAATGAAAAGTCTGTCTCTATACATATGTGTATATGAACTATGTGGGCATTCTTGGTACTTCAAGTTCTAGTTTGAAAAAAAGTACATAACTAATTTAATTTTACACGAAAACTATTTATGCAGATTTTCAGAATTTCATATCAAGAGATAACCTTTTTATGTCTATTAAATATCCAAACAATATTTGCTACAGTGTTAATCTGCATGATCCTAAAGCCTGCTGTAGTCCTATTGCAGACAGTGCGTGAAAAAGTATAATGCTGGGAATGGAGCCACGCCACCAGCGCCGGGAGCTAGGAACAGCGCATGGGGGCCTGGGAGCCTAGACCTGATCAGATTACTGATTTTAGAACACAAAGCACCAACTGAATTGTTGTATATGCTTGTACAAATTGATTCTGTGTGTTCCCCTGAACAAAGCAGAGAAATTATGATACCATCAATATTGAAATTCAACTTCCAACTTCTCTAATAAAAGATGAAAACACACTTAACATTTGTCAGAGTATTTGCTCCCAAGTTGCTTTCTAGTACACTTTTTGCTTTAACATAAATGATCTCTTCCTTATTTCATGTGCCACTTACGTTTTTCTCTCAAATGACACAAAACATGTAGATTCTATTTACCTTTCAAGTGTAATGGCCTTATTGTTCTTTTGTTCATATTTATTAAATTTCTCAGATATCTTAGTTTTCTTGACCGTGGAATAACAGGGCTGGAATACATATCTCTCAGCACCACACCCCATGAAAAAGCTTGGTTAACAAAATGTTGTCATAGTCGGATTGCTGATTTGCAGAGTCTGAAGCGCTACTCCTATCACATCACAGGGCCTCTTTCATGAACTCAGCTAACCTCACCGTTGTGTAACCACTGGCAAAATTCATCACTTACCTCTCCTTTTTTTATTTTTCTTTTTCTTTTTTATTTTATCACGGAACCAGGGATTGAACTCAGGCCCTTGTGCTTGCCAGGGAAGCGCTTAATCCACTGAGCCA
>NDGM011003471.1:0-10393 GCA_002564305.1 Octomys mimax
TTCTTTCTTTCTTTCTTTCTTTCTTTCTTTCTTTCTTTCTTTCTTTCTTTCTTTTTTTTTGCGGTACTGGGGATTGAATTCAGGACCTTGCACTTGCCAGGCAAGTGCTTACTCTACTGAGCTATCTCCCCAGCCCCTAAGCATTGCTGTGAGACCCGAATCCTTTGCCCAGCATTCTCCTTGGTCACTGCACGTCCCCCACTGACAGCGTTCTGGATATGTCTGTTCATGCATTCATTTTTGCCTCCTCCCACTAGAAAGTACACTAGTCCCTTTATATGTAATTTCACTTTTCTCAATTTCCACTGGTCAACAAAATACTAAGTGGAAAATGCTTGACACAAAAATAAACTTTAAATTATGTGCCACCTGAGAAGATGAATAACGTCTCATGTGTCCCACTCTGACCTGCCTAGAGCTGGCCTCGTCTCTCTTTCAGAGTGTCTGCAAGTCACTTCATAGCTGTCCTCATCCAGTACTGGAACAAAAGCCCTGAAAATCCTCCTAAATCTGAAGGCTGCTTAACAAGGACGCTGTGGAGCTACCTGATTGGCTCTCACAGTCCTCTCAGCCCCTGTGTCTTCCCACACCTCACCGCCAGTATCCTGTCAACACGTCTGCACCTGCAAACCCTCCTCTCCCACCTCATTATCTTTCCAGCAATGCAACACAGCTCTCTGTCATTTGGGTCACCAAGCAGCCAACTATCTTTACTCTTTTTTTAAACCAACATCTTAGATTAAGTGTTGTGTGGAAAATGAACTCACTGAAAGTATTTTGGGGTGCATCTTAGGAGAACTGCTTCTTTTGGACACTTTTTATTAGTGCATGTCTGCACTCACGGCGTGTCTGGTCCTCGTGTGGCATTGGTGGTGCGCACTAGGCAGCTTGCCATTTTCTCATCCTCCACCCTCACCCTCCTCCATCTGTCTCTAAGACCCTGCCCCTTTCAGGAATCTCTGTCTCCCTACTTCCTAGTATTTATCTTATACTTTTTTTCTTCATTTATAATTTGTGTTTCTCACATAACAGAAACCATACAGTATTTAAGCCTCTGTGTGTATATTATATCAAGGTGCATCCATTTGCTACAAATTACCCAAGCTTATTCATCTTTACAGGACAGCAGTACTGCACCGTGCGTAAGTACCACAGTTTCATTGCTCATTTGTCTGTTGATGGAGATTGAGGCCTCTTTCAAGACTGAGCTATTGTGAATTGTTTTGCTCTAAACATTGGTATTCATGGATCACTGTCATGAAGTATCTTCTCAGGAGATTTTTTTTTTTTTTTTTTTTTTTTCAGAATCAGGGATTGAACTCAGGCCCTTGCATTTGCCGGGGAAGTGCTTATTCCACTGAACCATCTCCCTGGCCCCTTCTCAGGAGATTTACATAGAAGTAACTTAAGTGTAGTGATTCAAGGTTGCCAGGACAAAACTATCTCTTCAGGACAGAACCATGTAGCACTCATTGGGTTTGGCAGGGACCCACTGTGGGGAAACACTCAGACCGCTTCGAAGCTCAAGGGTGTCCCGGGACACACGAGGATGTGATCCTGCTTGCTTCGTGTGGGCACACAGTGGGATACAGTTATGTAACTATGACAGCATGGTAAACACGCATGCGCTGGATATGGCATGTGTAAGAATACAAGTATGAGATAGCCTGTGTAAGAATTATACAAGAAAAACACAGGTGGTTCCTATGCTCCTGCATCCTAAGCTGGTCCATGCTACCTGCTGCTGCTGTAGATGGCTTGCTCACATGCCTTCCTTAACCTGGGGACTTCAGGCACACAGATCTCCCTTGGGCCCCTGGAGTGGGCCAACATACACATTACTTCATTTTTATACTCTTGACACTTCATATATAAGCCAATCTCTCTGCATTATACAGGAGGCAACTAAGGTTTAAAAGAGTATGAAATTTCTCAAAAGTTAAGGTGCTGGGAGGTGAAGAAGTCAAGACCTATGGAGGAGAACCCTCTGGCCATAATTTCGTCTGCCTGGGGGTGAGTTTGCTTTCACTGGCCGGAGGAACTGGTAGAGCCACAGAAGAACTAAGCTCATTGTTGCGGAATCAGTATGGCTGGTGCTGGTAGTTACAGAATGGGGTAAAAAGCTTCGTGGCAGGGATATATGTTTATTTCTGCCCAGTAGCTTCCATACCCTGTGCCCAGAATCACTTATATGTTCTGAAATGTTAAGTGCTTATTATAAGTCACGCACCATAAATCGTGAAGGACCCAGAGCCGTTGGCATCCTGTGGTGTAAAACCTCTGTCCTGGCACCCTCTTGGTAAAATAGAACTCTTGCTTTCCTGTAGCTTTACCAGCCAGTGGTGGTACGTGTAGTGCAGGGGGCTGTTAGTCATGCAGGAAAGCTCCAAAAGGTTCCCCATCACTGTGTCTAGGTCCCATGCAGGTATCATGCACTACATCTCCCCTCTGTTCTTTCTTTTCTCCCATCTTTTGTCTTACCTCTGGCTGGCCTCCGTCGCAGGTTAAATTTCTGCGGGAATAGTGCAAGTAGAATTGAGCAATGAATTTGTGGGTCCTGGTTGCTTTTGTCTTCATGGAATCTTCCATTAAAAAAGGTAATAATTACACCACGATAGCCTTGGTATCAAAATGACTAACTATATTAATAGCATATATTAAAATTTATTTTTTTACCTAAGATTTTTTTCCTTCTGTTTTTAAAATAAAACATTTTTACAGACCCTAAGTATACTATGGGCCCTAGTTTCTGTACCTACTGTGCCTAATAGATATTGATTGTGGGTCTAAGCACCATCTGGCCCAACGATGTTGTTGACCAGAAATCCAGACAAAATTGGGTAAGATGTACTCTTTTTGGTTTATTGTGATCTGTCTGTTCGTGATTTTTCTGGGCGTTTAAAACTTCTGCCCTTTTGCTTTGACTGAATAATCATCACTCAGTTGTCACTTGGTAATTGCTTAATTATATTATTTGGTGATAAGTGAAGTTTTTAAATGACAAACTCTTCCAAACAGCTGTGATTGGACTGGTTGTTATTTTATTTAATTTACAATTGCATTTGTAAAACCATCATTAGTCCAATTTGTCTAATGACCCCCATCACAGGCTGTAGACTATTTTTCAAGGGTATTTTTAATTATACACAAATCAACAGCATAATTTTAGAAGGGTTCAAGTGAAGTGGCATTCAGATAATTTCTACCACCAGTTCTAGGCCAAGGATTTAGCAATGTTCCCCCTCCTACAGTGAAAAAGCTTCTTAATGAAACAGAACTTTTTTCCAAAAGGTTGAATTCATCTAGCAATTTAGGGATACATCTTTCTCTTCAAAAGTTTTGGAATCTAGTTCTTGACCTTTTCTGTTCTGTGCCCAGGATAATATATTTCTTTGGATAAAGTTAATGATGTTATAACTGATCCTGAGCAAAAGGTTAAGTTCTTATAAGGACCACAATTGAATTTCTAGTTAATCTGTAAAAAGTACCTTTATCTCTATTTTGTTTTCCCTTACAATTTAAATGTCTTTCCTAATTAGCTGTAGCTTAGGGGAATTTGTGTCATTTATTTATTTATTTTTACTGTTTTTACAGAGACCATGAAGGTGACATTTGGAAGAATCTGTGTGAGGAAGGGCCATAGTCCCTTATTTTTAAGTACCTGCTAAAGCTCAGAATTCTTAAAAGTCTGGAGGATCCAGTGAAAAGTTCTCACGCTGAGCAAAACATTGTCCAATTGGCCAGTCTGCTACATCTTGGGAAATGTCTAGAAGCTTGGCAAGAAGTTCTTCTCAAGAGAGCATGAATGCTGCCAATTTCCAATTGGCCAAGACACATTACAAGGACAATCTTCTCTCTGAGCAGCCTGGCATTTCCACTCCAATTGGAATCTGCAATGTGAAGAGGCACAGGGGAGGAAGATTAAACAAACCTTTGCAGATTTCTGTTCCAGGTGACTCTTTCATCTTACCCAGTCTGTTCCGATCTTCTTTGATCACTGACCATCTCAAACATTAGGGAACAGTGGGCTCATTACAGGTGAGTGTTCAGAACTGATGAATGGCCAGGGCAGATGCAAGGGGAGCAAACTGATCTATTTTTATACATAAAGCACTGAACCTGCCTGCACAATCAAATTGCTGCTAATAAAATTCTAGGTCTGCGGTGTGGGGCAACCTGCCTGGCACATTGGCCCTTGCTCCAGTAGCTTCCACCCCTGATGCATGTTTGGGAAATGGTGACAGCTGCGCTGCTTGCTTGGCTGCTTCCATTGATGAAAACATGGGGGTAGACAGCAGTCACCCCCACAGGCCCCTTGACCGTGAATCTTCTTTTCTAGCTGCAGCCAAGAGTAAAAGCCCCCAGAAGAATTGAGTAACAGTCATTCTGGGCCTACCTCAAAAAGGCTTAACTTGCTTTTTGCTAAGAAGTTCTCAGGAAATTAAAAAAGAAGATATTGGCATAATTCAAATTTATAAACAGTAGTTTTGTTCTTAAAATAATACTCATTTTATATTATTTTAACACAGCCACTGGTGATAGGTTAGGTGTCAAGATAAAAATATCCAATTACAGCAAGTAAAATTTACCTCCCTAAATTCATTATGTAAGAATAGGCAGGCACAAGCAGGCTGAGAGCCCATGCATGCCCCTCTGCCAACTCTGACCTTATTCTACCCTTTAAGCATC
This sequence comes from Octomys mimax, assembly GCA_002564305.1. Lineage (NCBI taxonomy): Eukaryota > Metazoa > Chordata > Mammalia > Rodentia > Octodontidae > Octomys > Octomys mimax. Next base: position 4,690 of record NDGM011003471.1, read on the forward strand.
GCCAGCTGTGTCATCTCTGAAAACAAAGGCTTGCAGTATGTTAGTTGAAATGTCTTTCTTTTTTTCCACAGTGGATCAGTTCATCAGAGCTGTAGAATGCTTTTTTAACCACTTGTATCCATCCCCACATCTCTCAGAGTACTTCTGGGCCTCAGCTCCTGCCCATATTTCTCAGAGTGGTCTTTGCCCTGTCTTATTCACAAGGCACAGAAGGTAGCCGAGAAGTCTCCAGAACAAGATCAGCCATACCCCATAGTCTCATCTTCGTCCGTGTTCCCATGGTCTGAAAGTTCTCCTTTGAACATCTCTTTGTCTCCTGTTTTTTTATTTTCTACTGCAATTTAATTACTGTGAGTCCTTAGGCCACCAGAGGAATCCCAGTCTAAAGGGTTTAAGCAGGTGGAACGTGCTACTGGATGACTGGAGATTGGAGGCTTTGTGCATTCTCTAGCGGGTCCCCTTGCTCTGTTGCCGAACGTATAATGCTACTGTTTTGCATGGGGAGACTTGAGCAGAATTATTTTCACATGAAATAAATAAGTAATAACAAAGAAGAAAAAAAATAAAACAATCCCTGGGACAGTGTGCTCGTCCACTATTATGCGTTCAGTGCACATCTGGAGGCATTTCTAGGTTGTTCCCAGTATCTGATTACACATTACTACAGATTTCCATCAGCACATACTTTTGCACCCTTCCTGGGTGGAAAATGATCCACTCCCTCACCTCTGGGTTATGGTGAAAAGGGCAAGAGAAACACTGTGGCTGCGAAGTAGCAAGTTCAGAGAAGCCCCAGGCTGACAGAAGATGCAGGGGTCTTTGTTGGGTAGCGGTTGCAACAAACCAGGCATTGTTTTACAGAGCCAGCTTGCCCTCCAGTGTCTCAGGCATCAGCAGCCAATGTGGAGATGCGGGGAACTCAGCAGAGAGCATGAACAGCCAGTGAGAAGTAATTTGCTGGAGACATCATGGGCTTGTGGGCGTGGGAAAAGCGACCGGGCCCTTACTCAAGGGGTTAAAAGAGACGTTGTTTTAAATTGAAAGTTTGGTGATTAACACAGTGAAGAAAGTAAAGAAAGAAGTAACAGAAAGAAGAAAGAGATTGGTACTTTGAAGAAATAGAAACTTGAAGCGTGAGAAACTAGAAGTAAGTTAACAAGATTTTCATTATATCAAAACAAAAGTTTTTCTTTTTATAGATTTTCCCCATTTGTTAGGTAATCTTTAGAGATGAAGATTAATTAACAAGTACATAGACATCTGCACGTCTTTTTGTGATCAATTCCGACTTTATACCTTAAGAGGGAGTATTCTTTATACTCTCACAGTGGCTTTTGCTCAGAAGAAAGACAATTTATGAGTGAGCTTAAAGTTGAGTCATAAAGTAAATGCCTGAAGGAGATGGTGCTGTTGGCCAGGAGAACTGACAGCTCATGGGGCTCCAAACCTTTGAAGGATTATTGTTTAGAAGATGGATTAGTCCAGATTTGACAAGTCCCTATGGCACTGCCACATCCCCTATCAGACATCAATAATTAATCAAGGTCTTTGTTCCCTTTGAGCACCAGGTATATCCTATCAGCTGACCCCCTTCTGCATGGTGTCCTCAGCAGGCATTTCCATGCAGATTAAAGTTCCTCATCACTCTTAGATTAGACAATCTGTGTGTGCTCCCTAGGGTTCAGCTGAGACCAATGGTTAAAGATGTAGGGATTCAGCTTTAAAAAATTGAGTTTATCGCTGAGAGGGTAGGTTGTTCCTGTGGTTAGTGAGTTACTCATCATGACAGATTTTTAGAGCCGTGCATTGTTTAATATAGCAAAAACATACTACATTCATGTTTGTGATGGCTCTATACCCTCCTCCTAGCTCATGGTGAAGAGGGCAGGAGACCGGCCTTGAGAAGCAGTAAGGTCAGAGGTGTCCAGGGACAGGGATGGCAGGGTATTCTTCAGGCCACAATGCCAGTATTATGGTCAATTTCCAAAGCACAAGAGACCTCAAGGAAGGCCCTCAAGGAAGGTCCCAAGCAAAGGGCTTCCCATCTTGCCACCACGATCCACATTGGTCACAGAAGGAAAAGGGACCATCTTTGCAAGAGCACTGCTGACCTGAAAAATTGGAATGTGAAGGGCGACTGTGACAAGCTGGAAAGAAAGCTTTCACTCCTTGAAGCACTTAAGCTCTAAAGAGACCCTGAGAAAGGACAGGGGCTTTAGTGATGGTGGCAGAGAATTTCGTATAAGCCTCACAGACATGACGCTTAGAACCAAATTTCATTTTATTGACATAAAAAGAGAAGGCAAAAAGATTTATTGTAAATATGCTTGTGTGTGGTAACTGAGGTTTAAACTGTTATGATGTCACTAATGCTCATTGGCTAGGAAGTTATTGAGGATATTCAAATATCGGAGCCAGCCTAGACTAATCAAATTATAAATTCTTTCTTAGTTCTGAGGTATTATGTATAAGTTTTTGACTCACAAATCCGTACTCAAAAGTCTTTTTTTTTTCATTTTCATTTAGGCAGAACAATTTTAATTTTTTCCACTCTGTCTCATATCTCTTTTACTTACACTTTGGCAATGCCTATAAACTTTGACAATAATATCAATTTCTTTTAAATTTAAATGTGATTCCCCACATCTAATACTATAGGCTAAGCATGGTCTTAATTTCTGTGACATGCAGCAGTTAGTTGTATCTGTTAAGGGACAGATTCACTATGAAATTGCAAAAGTGTCACGTTTGGGTTTCTCGCACGTTCTGTAGGCCTTTTCTAAAGCCTACAAGCAACATTGCTAGATTTAGAAAACAAAATTAAAAAAAAAACAAACCCACAAATACTCTCAGTTAAATTTAAATGTCAGATTTTAAAAAGAACATATGTTTAGTAAGTTTGCTTGAGATACACTTACACAAAAAGTTGTATTCATTGTTGATTTGAAATTTGAATCTACCTAGGAGTCTTGTATTTTGTATTGCCAGTTCTACTCAGGAGATGCCCTAGCGATACGATGTTAGTGGTTTGGTTTCCTTCTTCAGCAAGAGATAGTCCACACTGGATAAGCTCTATGCCCCATAGTACCAGGATTCCCTCATCTGAGGTTCTCTTTGTTATCTTGGTCAACTTAACGCCCTTAAATTACCATTATTAAAATCACTGTGGTTGTTGCTGTGTTTATTTTTGCTGGACAAGGGCCACAGCACTTCATGGCCCTTGCTGACAGAGACAGCTTATGATGAAAAAGCAACTCCTATTTTTTTCCTCACTTGTGTTTAATCGCTTTGTCTTGTGTTGAAAATTGCATTTGCATCTGGAACCCTTTATTCATAGCATTTTAATTAATCCATGGCATGTTCTGAGCTCTATTCTGTAGCCACTGCTTTACCTATCAGTAGATAAAGGGGATGTGTGTGATTCTGAGTCAGAACAAGGTTCTCTCATTTGTTCAGAATCCTTTACTATTACTGGGCCACTCATATAAGGGAACCTGTAAAAGAAGGATTTTTTTTTTCTTCTAAGGGCATTGTCTGTTTTCTTTTACAGATCAGTAATTGTTTTCATGGTTTTTGTATAATCAGAAATCTTTCTTCATCCTCCTGTATTTAAACACACTGGTAAAACCTACGTCCACCCACTTCAGCATATGTAGCACCTTGCTCTATGTCCATTCCTATCAGGCAAGACCTCTCTGGATGCTTGTCACAGAGAACTGTTTGTCACAGAGACACAGTGGGACTTTCTTTCAGCTAAGCATGTGTACTACACAGCCTCCTACTCCCGTACCACCATTCCCATCAAAACCTAATTATTCCTCTGAATACTCAATAAGCCCTGTCAATCCGTGAAGTGGGGATGGCTCCATTCTGCAGCACTGGGGCATAAAAGGACCTTGTAGAAAAGAGGGTACTGAAGAAAAGAGTGCTGGCCTGGCAAGATAGCTCAGTGGACCAAGTGCCTGCTTAGGCAAATGCAGGGGCTGGGATTTGATCCCTGGCACCATAATGTGCACTCACTGCACCCTCAGGTGCACTGAGCTGGTGACCAAGTCCAGGGGTGATGGCATGCTCCTGTAATTCCAGTGCTAGGGAGGCTGAAGACAGGAGGATCACTACGAGTTTGAGCTTCACAGTGAGACCCTGCACACACACACACACACACACACACACACACACACACACACAGAATGCTCTTTATATCTTGTTTTCTTTTGGTTCCAGGTATTGAACTCCAGACCTTACACTTGCCAGGAAGACACATAAGCCACTGAAGCATCTCCTCAGCCCTAAATGTGCTTTTTTATCACTTTCTTAAAGTTGCTTTGGCAAGCAACCAAGGAGTAGGCTTGTAATATTTTTTACATGCTATGCTTGAAATCATTAATGCAGAATCAAGTATCTCACTGTCATTTTAAGCACTGTGTGAAAAGTATGAGAGTTGTACTAGTGGCTCAGAGAATGCAATTTGTCCCCGTAGAAGCTGTGCTGTGTTATGACTGATAACTTGTACCCTGTGCTTAACTTAACCTTGAATGATCTTTGTTTCCCAACCAATGTCCCACCTGATGCCACTCACTGCATTTGTTTCTGTGCACCAGGTCTACACCGATGGAATGCTCTAGAGCTGGTACAGTTACTTTTAGCCAGTACTCTCACAGCTGTGATTGTCCCTACATTGGCCAGTGAGTGTTTTATCCATTGAATCCAGCCCAAAGTAAGAGAGTCAGGCACTGTCTCTCTTTCCAAGACACAAGAACTATTCTCTGTGGACCTAATGATAAACAGGACATGTGATAAAGGATAAAGTCACAATATGAGGATGTAGCTGGATAAATACTGAAAATTAACACTTTATCTTATATTGTCCAAACAGAGACTTTGACTAATAACATTCATTATGGTAGCTAACATATTTTGAAGGTATCTATGTGCCAAGCTTTGCGATGTGAGATCCCCTGTATCATCTCATTAAATCCTCACCATCTGATGGAATGGTAATATCACTTTCTCCATTATACAAATGTGATATGTAGTGATTAAGGAATTCTGATATGTAGTGGTAAAGTCATAAAGCCAGGTCATTGTAGAAAGTGATAGTGAAAAATCAAAATAGATTTGGTGGGCTCTGGATTCCAGCACCATCTAATTTATTCAAATCTTAAAGCATCTGCAAGTCTACCTGTCTTTGAAACTTGGATGCACAACTCACTTAGACTCTTTCCCCTTTTTTATTGAAAAATATTCTAACAGCAGTGCCTGCAGCAAAAAAGGGACAAGAGAATGGATAAACTGCCATTGACACTTAGGTGTGCTTATCATGTGGCATTCACTGCCTCTGAACTCACCGAATACATCTTATCATTTAAAGCTGAGCACAGTTCTCTAAAGATGAGGATGCTGAGGCACAGAAAATAAGTAAACTTTCTCATGGATGTGTAGAGAGTATGTGATGGAGCTGGGCCATGACCGAGGCATCCTGTACTTGGATCCATCTATATTTTGTTGTTCTTAGTAAAGTAACCAAAGCTCTTATCACAGTGCCCTGTCCCACGGTAGGCAAGCAATAGGGATTCTGTGGCATCCCCAGAGTAGATCCTTTTTTTTTTTTTCTTTTTAAAGTTTCTAATACTAGGAGAAAATATCATACAATGTCTTTTAAATAAGTTGTAAGTCAAAGATACAGTATAAATCTTAGAACAAA
>NDGM011003472.1:0-10137 GCA_002564305.1 Octomys mimax
GGAGGGAAGCCCTTTCTGGTCACCTGAATGTATGAGGGAGGGAAGCCCTTTCTGGTCACCTGAATGTGTGAGGGAGGGAACCCTTTCTGGTCACGTGAGTATGTGAGGGAGGGAAGCCCTTTCTGGTCACCTGAGTGTGTGGAGGAGAGAAGCCCTTTCTGGTCACCTGTGTGAGGGAGGGAAGCCCTTTCTGGTCAACTGAGTGAGGAAGGGAAGCCCTTTCTGGTTACCTGAGTGTGTGAGGGAGGGAACCCTTTCTGGTTACCTGAGTGTGTGAAGGAGGGAAGCCTTTTCTGCCGTAAATGCCAACCAGGGCTGCCTTTCCCAGAGACACGTTGAACTTCAGATGCACAGGGTGGTCTATAAACACCTGCGATCTCCAGAAGGTGCCAGGCGGAATCTTCTGCGAAGCCCGTCTCCCCACGTCGATTTCTCCAGAGTCTATAAAACTGTCCTCTGGAAAGAAACTACTGGGCTTTCCTACCGAGGAGACACAGGGAAGGGAAGACAAAGCGTCTTGGTCAGCCACAGGGACACGGGACTCCACTCAGCCCCTCACTCGTCGGCAATACCGTGCAGCCAGCAGCCCTCTCCCCCATCCTGGCCCGCACCCCCTCATGGGAGGAAGAAGGTCCAGAGCTCTTTTTTATCCCCTAGTGATGCTCAAATTGTTCTGCTAAAAATATGCATTCTTCCAAAGCAGGATGGGTCCTCCCTGAGGGCCATCTGTTTACTGCATAATTCCACAGCTTGTTAAGATATGTTTTGATCCTAAAAATAATCATTTGCAGTCACATGAGAATAACTGTGTGATTTGGTGAGAGTGCGTGTAAAGAGCTGCATGGTAAAATAGGAAGGACAGAGGGGGTGAGGTGTTGTTACTGAGTTTCCAGCTTGGAATGATTCTCCCAGCAGAGGGAAGCGGGATGCCAGTGCAGAAAGGTATTTTAAGAGTTTACTGGTTTATGTAGAAACCGGAAGCCAAATTCCAGACCTGTGGCCAGACAGGTGGATGAAGGCTTGTGCCGGGAGCAGGGGTGGGTGGGGAAGAGGAAAAGGACCCTTCTACCTGGAGGAAGCCTGTCTACAGAATGCCCTTCCTTTCTGGGTGGGGGTGGCTGTCATTTTCATGCTGATGTGGGTAAAGCTGAAGGAATTCATCCAAGTTTATGCGTAAGCCCACGCCATGCTTGGAAATTCAGCCTGGCGTGCAGGCCTGTGCCTCCCAGGCTCCGGAGCCCAGGAAGGAGGTCTCCTGTGCATTGCTGCACGGATCAGGAGCCTGCTTCCGGGGGCACCACAGGGCCAGGAAGGAAGGCTGCCCAGCAGGCTTCCTGTCCTTGGTAATTAAGCATACTCATAAGTGAAAGAGATAAACCCTGACTTCCTGCTAGACTTGAGCATTTTGAGGAGTGGGGAGGGGGTAGGGGAGGAGGCAGGGGAGGGGGCACGGGAGACCACAGGGACCTGTGGAAGGCCTCCGACCAGCAGCGCCAAAATCAAGTCGGGAGGCATTGCATTATCAGCAAGGACCCTGGGGCATCCTGGTCTCAGGCTTTTTTGTGCTTTTTTTGGTGCAGTTAAGAGATGTTTGAAGATGCAGAAGAGAACAAGAATTCATTTGTAAAGAAAACACATTTGCAGAACTTTTTATAAAAAGCATTTGGAGAATAAGAAATTAAAGTGTCTTTTTTCCCTAGCTTCGTAAGCCTCCTTACAAAGCACATTTGATGCTGAGATGGAGCTTGGCAGGGCATTGTTGTAGTCATAAAATATTTTACTGTTTTAAATAATAAAATTCAATTTAAATGTTAAACTTCTCCATATGTTATCATTCCCTTATAAACTCCTAGGCAGAAACATCAGGTTTTTAGCTGCAAACCGTTAAATGTTATTTTAATTAAAAATGTGCCAACAAAAAAGTTAAAATGCCCGCTATCAATAAAAGCACCACTACTATTCTATCATTAGCATGGGAAAGAGTTTGCATTTAATCCCTTACGGAAGGAATGTGCTCATACTGTTACACTGAAAACACAGACACACAAACCACCGCGCTATGAGCCACAAACTTCAAAGACAGAAGCCACACTGGCAGGAAGTAAATGGGAGCAGATTGTCCACTTTCTCCTTTATCTGATTTGTGGGTTCCCAGGACCCCAGTCCTGAGAATGGCAGGTAGAAAATGATATGCCTCAGCTTCTACTTCTGCTAAGGAAAAGAACTGAAGAAGAGTCAGATAAAACCAAGACACAAGTTCTGAACCTCTTCCTCCTAAGAGGTACAGAGAGAGAGAGAGACTCTCAGGACTGTGAATTCCAAGGGCTCATTTCCTTTGTGAGTAGGTGGGAGTGAGTACTGGGGGGATTTGAGGGTTGTCTGTATTCAAATAGTTTCCGTGTCTGAAAATTACGGGTAAACCTTTCTCTGCTTCTCCAATGCTGGGGAGGGCTGCACAGTTCTTTTTCTTCTCAGCGAGCAGATTTTAGGAGACAGACGCCATACCAGCTAACTTTTGTAGCTCTACAGGCCGGAGGCCATGCCCAGAGACACCCTCCAGAGCTCTGCCACTGGAGGCCCGAGTACATCACTCAGCCCATTGGGGCTGTCAAAAGAGATTTCTCTTTTCTAGCACCTTCAAGTATTTCACCCAGGTAAACCATTGTTTTGAGAAACACTGTCCTTCCAGTGTATGTAATGAAACAAAAATAATGAATTCTAGTCTGGGGCATACCCCTGGGACCTTGAATCTGTGAAGTTTTTGGTCTCCAGTGGTCTCCACACTGTGCCAACGATAGGGATGGGTGGGAGAGGAGAGACAGAACAGCCTGCGGAACATCTTTGCTGGGTGGGAAAGATGCCAGAGACTGGCTGGGCTGGAGGCTGGTAGCAGAAGGCCTCTCTCCGCTCCTGTACTTTAGAAACACCTACTACTTTCCTCTTTACAAATCCTATGCAATTGTTTAATCTTAATTCTGACCGCCAAATGTGAAAGGCATGATAAAACATCCATCACAGAGCCAACTCGCCACCGATGGGTACTGAGGGAGGGTAGAGGATAGAGGCCGAGGCAGCCGGAGGAGAAAAGACCCCTGTCAACACTCTTCTCTGTGCTTACATTCTGGAAGATAAAACAACTTTTAGCAGGAAACACAGTAACAAAGGTAGTGCGGTTGTATTAGTTACCATTTGATAAGTTCCAACTATGTTAGCGGAGACCCTGCTTTTATCAGTTCCATTAATTTCCATGCCAGTATTACCATCTATATGCTGAGATTCAAAAAGTATAAGAAGCCAGACAGAGATAGAACCACTGGGGATCTCTCTTCATTTATTAGGACATGACTTCTAGGAGGATTAAATTGGTAAATGATTAAAACTCCAAAATGACATTCTCAGTGATAGTGGCAGGCACTGACCCTCTTAAAGAGCAAGCATCCAGTGGAATTTGCAGCCCTTGTAGGTGAAATATCAAGGCTTGGCCGGGCCCATTTTAAGAATGTTTTGGCATTCTAGGCTTCAAGAAGCTGATCATTTTATGAATCAGGAACTTGCAAACAGACCCCAGAGTTGTCATGGTCTCAAGATGTTCACAAAAAGCATACTACACTGCCTCTGGGTGCCCCAGAGGCTTCACAAGCAACACAGAGTGCTTGGCTCAGAGTTCAGATCCTCAGCATGATTGGGTTTTACAAGGCAGATTGGACCAGCAATAGTCCTTCCCCCCATTTTTTGGGGTAAGAACACAGATGCAGGCTTCCTATAGCAAAGCTGTGCAAATATGCAATCATGGCTATAAAAGAAATCTCTTGACAATTGCTGGAGAGACTGGCTAGCCCAGGCAAATGGAGGCGGGAGGACTAAACCTGCCCGTGTTTCATAGCTGCAGTCTTTTCTTTCCTGAATTGAGACCTATCTACACGGTTCTAAATTTTTAATCAACTAACCATCTTCCCCTCTCTCTACCTTTTTGGTTCTTTCTAAGGCAATGACTTGCACAAAGAATCCCTTGGTTTCCTTAGCAACTGTTCAAAATTTATTTGGTTATCAAAATAAGCTGTTCCACTTTGGAGAGCCCAGCTGAGCCTGCGTGCAGTGGGCCATTTTGATTTCACCGCAGAAAGAAGACGCTGTCCCTTGCCCCCTGACTTGGCCACCAGACATGTTTGCTTATTTAATGTCTTTCCTCCCCATTGATGAACAGCACAAGTTCTTGTGGCTTTGCTTTGAAAATCTGCTACATTGCATTTCTGTCCTGTGACAACCTAGAAAACATAAGGCGAATTGTAGCTTTCATGTTCTTCTCAAAGATATGCGAAATAGTTTCAATAGTAGGATTACCATATATTTAATTTGCATAATTAAAATATATGTGCTTTAAACATACTCAAAAGTACCCCAATCTTGGGGCCAGGGAGACAGCTCAGCAGTCTAAGCGCATGTCTGGCAAGCACAAGGGCCCAGGTTTGGTACCTGGTACTGCATGCCATGCTGGCCTGTGCTGAGCTAGCCACAGAAACTGGGTGTGGTGGCTTATGCCAGTAATCCCAGCACTGGGAAGGCTGAGACAGGAGGATCACTATGAGACTCTGTGCCATATAAATACATACATATTCATACATAAATAAATCTTTTTTTATAAAAGTACCCCAAATCTTAGGAGGATATGCGGGGTACATATTAATTAGTCTGAGCTTCTGGGATTTTAATAACTAAGATGCAATAGCTGGAGATTTGAGTGTACAGCAGAGAGGAATGGGTATGTGTTTGCCAGTGACTTCGGGAAGGTAGTTATCTTCCTAATGCTACAGATGAGAAAGCGAAGGCCACAGGAGACAGAATAACTGGTGTGACGTATCAGAGCCAGCAGGCAGGGCCAAGCACCAGATCCGGGAGCATCTCGTGCCGAGGCATGGCCACCCGGTCCAGCAGGCATGCTGCTCCCCACCGCTGTGGACCAAGGCCCAAGGCTATTCTAGGTTAGCTTTCCTTCCTGATACCCCTGAAGAGACAAGAACTACACACTTGCAGCAGGAAGGGAGATGTTCTCTTTCAAGGCATGCTGAGGAATTAGAGTTTTTAACATTGCAATTAAAAATATAAACTGAATAGACATTGGCTTGACCAGAACAAAAACTAAAATAAAATGAACAAAATGAAAATGAAGACTCATGCCGTCTCCCACAAATTACGTGGTTCTGTCTTTGAGGCTGATGTATTTTTTGTTAACAATAATTCCTTCTGTGCTGACCACTGCCAGAGCTGCACTGCATTTAAAGGATTTGTAAACAGGATTTCCATTTGCATCAGTAATGATGGATAATCCCTTTAAGCAAAAATACTCCAATTAAAATAAACCAATAAGCTGGTACAATTTTACGTTGTCTCTTATCTGCACCTTGAGCTCCTTGGGAAAAACTAAACAAAACCTCAACAACCCACAAACTAATTTCATTAGAGTGGGAGATTTCTGATGGACCCAGCTCCTGCTTAAAGTATGTGTGCGAGAGATCACAGGGGTTGAGGGGGGCTGCACTTTGCTAGGTGAAGCCCTCTGCCAACTTCTACCGAGTTAAACATATTTAAACCTATGTTTTCCTACACTGACTTAAAGACGGGCTTTCCTGCATGCTCTTCACGTATGCCATCTGACCACACTCACGTGAGTACAGCAGCCCAACAGGCAGGACCATGGACAAGGCCACCATGGAGAAACCCCGAGGCTCCATCAGTTAATTATAAAATGATTCTATTACTAATTGCATATGCAGACTTTACAAACTGTGATGACCCTTCTAGAGAATCTAGTTTAATGCCATTTTGAAGAACAGCCACAATGGAGCCTGGACTCATTCCATTTACTCTTGAGGGCTGGTTTTGACTCAAGTTGTCAATTGAAGACTTGGGTTTCGAAGGCTGTCTTGTACAAAGGCAGATCTCAGCATCCTTAGAGAGACAGTGGACCCACCCACACAACAAAGGGTGCTCTAATGTTCCTTCCAGAACTCTGTAAGGGTTAATTCTGTATCTCAGACCATCTAGAGGCACAAGCAGCCAGCATTTGGGTCATAACTCAAGACATTGGTCATAAGTTAGAACTAAAGTTCTGGTCATAACCCAAGCTGTCTGTATGGCAGACTGGTTGTAACTCAAGAGTCTACAGAAAATGAAGTCCAGGACATCTTTCAGGGGACTTTCTTGACCTTGTACTATAGGTCAGGGGTAATTCATGAACTCAGACTCTGTACTCCCAACTCCTACCTCAGGCCTGTTACTATGGCACCATGCAGGCTGCATCCCTCCATATTGTATTAAGGGTGAAGAAAGCATAAATTGGTCAATGTTTTAAGCCTTAAAATCTTGACAAAGGAGAGGACTAGCTTTGTTCCTTAAAATAGAGGGTAGTGGCTCTGATTTGAGTCTGGCCGTGTCCTTACTTCTCATTTCCCTTAATGGGATCATCGTTTCAGTGGTCACAAGAAGACAGCATGACCAAGTACTTGCTACCGTGTGAACCAAGCGACTGCTTAGAGGCAAATCCTTAAAAGGACAGAGGCTCCATGGCTCTGCGAGTGACTGAGATGAGAGGAAAGACAGTGTATGTAGTTAAGGCTATAGGTGAGGATGGCCACTCTGCTGGCTGCAGGACACAGGGACAGTGCAAGCTGCAGCAGACAGAGGGACAAGAAGGCCACACTGTCCAGAACGACTTCCAGACTGGCTGTGTGCTCAGACATCTTTCCCAGGGCCAGCTGTGGTGATCTGGTGCCACTCTTGGTGGACAGTGAAAGGCCCTGTGGTGATGGCATGTGGGAAACACCCTCACAGGCACAGAAGCCGGGTCTCGGATTCCCACTGATGAATGCCAAGCCTCTAACTGCCATCACCACTTCTGTCCTGGCAAGAAGTTTCTGCATCGCGATGCATGACAGGACTTCACATCTGCACCCCCGCTACGGTCCTGTGGCTGAGGGCTGCCTCAGGTGGGAAAGTTTAGGGGCTGAACAAGAGGTCTGGAGTCGCAGGCCTGGGCTTACTTTCCTCACTGTTTTCTGTTGTGTGACTCTGGCTGAGTCCTTTCTTAATGTGATTCTTAGCCTCTGTATCTAGAAGTGGCATAGACAGTCACAATTACCTCACATTTCTGTGAGGATTAAATGGGGAATGAGGTGCTCTTGATGAGAAGCTGTGAAGCAGACATGCTGTGCAGACACTAATGACTACGGTTATTACTGCAGGTGAGGAAACTGGACGACAGGGAAATCACATGACCTGCTCCAGGTCACATGACTGTAGGTGGGAGCCTGGAAGTGTAGTCCTGGACCCTGAGGTCGACCTGCTCCTGCCACACCTCACTCCTGTGATGCCCATTCATCCTTTGAGGTCTCCCCAAGGCACATCTGACCCCACACAAAGATGGTCACCTTACACTGAGCACCCAGAATGCTCCCGAGGCATGGGATGGGACACTGGTGAGCACCATGAGATCCGCCCAAGCCCCACTCCGAGCTCACAATGACAAGAAACCGCAATGAAGACACAGGTAGACGTGCAGCTGGCGTGGAGTGCAGAAGGATGGAGCAAGCGCCAGAGCATGGAGCTGCGAGCCAGGCACAGGACGCACGTGATGGAGGTCTCCTTGGCTCAAAGGAGACACAGAGGACTCACGACACGGACAACGCAGCAACCCTACCTTCTGCGGCTCCTTTGCCTTTCCTGTCAGGGGTCTCTAAGCCAGTGCCCCCTGAGGGATACAAGGAGACGTCCGTTGGCACAGGCCAGCTGCTGGCTGTGTCCTCCGTGATCTCATACATCTGCCCCTCCATCGGCTGCAGGTGCCAGTTTAGGCCAAACAGGTGCATGGCTGTGGTGAGCAATGAGAAAAGTCATCTTTTTCTGGTGGAGGAGGAACTGGAACTCCCAAGCCATAGGGAAGGGTGGGGGTAGGGAGGTCAGACACTCAGTTCAGTTCAACATCAGCCCCTGAAGAGAGCTTTTAAGTGCTGGCCCTGTGTCGGGGCCGGGGACACCAAGGTGACCAGGGCTGGGGCTCCCAGACTGGTGGAGATAGAAGAGGGTATGCAGGAAGGAGTTTCAGGAAGCTGGGGCTTTATGCTTTGAAAGATAAATAATAATCCAGGGGGGAAATTGTAACATATATCCCAAATAGTTCATTTTTTTAATAAAAGAAAAGAACTTCTACAAATAATGCGCAAAGTCCAACAACTCCATAGGAAAACCGGCATTGGATAAGAACAGACAGTTTATAGCGAGTAAGAAATACGAGTGGCTCTTAATCATATGAAAAGCCTCTTGACATCCTGCATGGTGAAAGAAATTAAAGCTGTACTCTGAAATATTATTTTTTACAGACGGTTTGGCAAAGATACAAAAGGATGGAAATACACAGAATGGGAAGCAAGCATACTTAGACTTCGCCAGTGTGCGCGTAAAATGGCACTTGGTGAAGCCTACAAATGCGAACTGCACATGGCCTGCACATGGCTTAAGGGTCACAGCTCTCAGGGCCTGAGCTCTAGACACACACACACACACATCCCAAAGATGTACGTAAGGTTACTCACCGCAGCATAATTTGCAACAACACACTGTTTTAAAGCAGTCCACCAATAAGAGGATAAATAAGTTTTGCCCCCCCACACAAAACAATATGGAACCCTAAAAAAGAGTGAGGAGGTTCTTTATGCATTTTCCTGGAAGAAAAACTGGAATAGGTACAAGAGTGTATTTAACACGTCACCTCTGGGCTTCAAAGGGCAAGGCCCAGAGCGATGGGTGACCAGGCCCTAGAGGTCCACGGGAACACAGGAAGATCTCCAGAGACGGGAGCCTGCAGACCCAGCGTGGCAGGCAATGTGGCACCCCACCTACACCATGTCCAGCCCTCTTAGCAACGTGCTGGGCCCGTGTGACCAAGGCAGCACTCGTGGTTCGAGTTTCCAGCGCATAAAGACGGGGAGTGCTTGAGGAGAGGAGGGTGCCACTGCTGCGACTTGGTCATCATGCGATGCACATGTGTCCCGAATCAGAATGCTCTGCCCCACAAAGAGGCAAAAGTGCTATACTCAATAAAAATTGCACAAAAAAGTCTCAGATGGCGAGATAAAATTGTGACAGTTATAAACTATTATTTCTGAGTACTTACTATGTACCATACATTGTCTTGACTATTAAAAACAGTATTTCTTGTAACTCACAGCCATTCTAATGGTATTAGCAACCCCATTTTATAGCTGAAGAGACAGATACAAAACCAACTGACACATGCAAGGTTAAGCGTTTGATGACCGGCACAGTCTAGTCTAGGATCCCAGTCCGTTCGCATTCCGAGAACCTGCCTTGTGTGTCTTGCGGCTGGGGGTCTGGGTTCTAGCCACCCTGCCCTGGTGCCTCTCACCGTGCTGCATCAGCAAGGCCAGCGATACAGACATCTCCCCTATGCATCAAAGAGCCTCCCTGCTTCTACCACCTCTTCTTAGGTAGGCAACAATGCAGGGCCTGTGAAGCAGAGGCAGCTCCTCTACCTGGCCCTAGGTTATGGAAGACAACACAGACAGCTGTTTGGAGATGCTGTGTGACTGCTTTCAAGACACACACACACACACACACACACACACACACACACACCTACAGGGGTGCCTGATGCACTGAGCACATGCTTCTGACTTTAGGTCCAAACACAGGTCATGGAGGGGACACGCCCACTTGATCAGGCAATGGGTGACCCTCTGATTTATCTCTGGCTCTCGTGGCACAGAACTAGAGATAAGAAAGCTGGTTTTCAATCCCAACAGCTTTGGCCTAGGTGCACTAATTTCACTGCAAAGGATCACAGTACCAAGAAGATGCTCCGTGGCACACTGTCTTGCCAAGTCCATGTCCACAGGACTATTCCACTTTCTAGCCATTATATTTGTGCTGTTGGTAATAATGACAATAGGAGCTGACATTTACTGGGCATGGTTTTTTTTTTTTGGACTGGGAATCAAACTTACCACTTCACGCTTGCCAGATACCTTTTTAAATGCTGGGTACGTGTGAGGTTCTTTACATTGTTCTGTACTTTTTCTGAGTAGTTGATAATAATAAGAATAAAACAGTTAACTTGCCTGGAAG
>NDGM011003475.1:0-13749 GCA_002564305.1 Octomys mimax
CTAGAGCATCCACCCAAGCCCTCAGCTTCCCAAGGTGCACAGTCTGTCATCCACTACACTGAGCTTTGTGGATTTCTTATTTTGCAGCATGGTACCCCCTTGCCCCATCGCATCCGTGTTTGCTGTGTAGCTATTCTTCTTCACTGAGTATGGCATTCTGTGATTCAATACGGTAAATTTGATTAATCCGTTTTCTGTGTACAGGTAGAAAAATACGTGAGCCTGTGCCACGTATTTTATTGTCACACATTTTCACTAGTCCTAGCTCTGTGTGCATCTTGGTCCCCTCTCCTCAGGTAAAGGCAAAGCTGGAGTCAAAACTTAAATTTCTCTGGTTATTGGAATTCTGCACATTTTCAAATGCTTATGTCTGTGCATACCATTTCCAGCTTCTTTTTTGTGGGCAAATCCTATTTTTCTACTGGTTTTTCTTCTTCTTATCAATTGGTTGGCTTTCTTGATATTTGTTAATTATTTGGCATAATGTCTGACTTCCTTATAGTTCCTTGGACAAAAGGTTTTAATTTTCATAGTGATAATTTTATTGATTTTATATTTACAGATGAAAAAGAACTTGCTTCAGGGTTGTACAGCCCTTCCTACCCTTGATATTATTTTATTCTATATTTCTTGTAAAAGTGTTTTTAAGTTGCCATTCCGCTTTAAAGACATTGAGATTGATTTTGTGTGTGGAGTGAATAATGCTTTTTATGGCAGCCTTCCATAGTGCTGGATTGATGCATTGTCCATCAACTTCTTTCTGATTCTTCCTCTCTGCCTCTGTCTGTCACACTGCATGTGTGTGTGTGTGTGCATGCATGTGTGTGTGAGCACATGCATGCTATGTGTGTGGATGTGAGAAGTATTTTCTTTTTTCCTGCATGTTGGACAGAATTTTTCATGCTGATGTGTGTCACATGACGCTTATAAAGTCCAAAAAGAACCCCCTTTCTCCTATTTTCTCAGCTGTAATCTACGTGGCTAGCCCTCAGTGGTTTGTGAAAGATCTTATTTCCTTTAAAATGAGGTTTTATTTCAGACCTCTGTGGTCCAAGTAGTCCTGTGTTTCAAGCTTGATGCACCCATATTGGTATTTCTCTTGCTAAAGCAAGACCCTGATTCGTCAAGTAGCATTTTCAATTCCTCACTAATCATAACCCAAGCGACTCTTGCCTAGGGCTCTTCCTAGTTCTTATTTCTCACCTCAGCTCTGCTTTATAACCACATCTTCCCTATGACTTCTCTTTTCTAAATGAGTTTCTCTTTAATTTATGTTGTGGTTTTCCTTTGTATTTGTTAGCCCATTTGATTGTACCCACCTCTCTATGTCCTGGTAAATCTAAGTCAGACCTATCCTATTATTTTGTTACTTGCATGTCACTGAGTTTTAAGGTCCCTGAATATTTTTGTTGGACTACAGGTTTGGGTTCTTCTATTTCCTTATGTTTGCTGTGTGCAGCATTCCACACTGCTCCCCCGGAAAACACACAGTTGGCCTCCGTTTTGGTTCACCTTTGCCCTCCTTCCATGTACTGATGTGCACAGAGCTGGCTAGGAATTGTTCTGTCCCCTCAGTGGGCTGTAAGCAGTGCATGTGCATCTAGCTGAGGCTTCTGTGTGTAGCAGCAGAGCCGCAGGTCTGTGACGCCTCGCCCATAGCTCCCTACTACTACCTGTGAGCTAGGCCGAGAGACACTGTGCTGTCTGTCAGTTGGCAGTGAGCTTCGAGAAAGAGGCGGTGAGGTCCCAGGGCAAGAAGGGCCAAAGGGGCAGAGCTGAAGCAGCTAGTCCAAAACACAGGACACTTCCTCAAACTCTGCTACGCAAATTTCTCCAAACATAGAGGCTACTTACGCCCAGAATCCAGAACACTTTCCGCAGGCCTCTCTGCATATTGCGTGGTGCTCTTGAGCCTCCTGCCGAGCCCAGCTCACAGCACTCAGGTCTTTCTCTGCATCCTCAGTCACTCAAGCCGAGCCACTTCCTTCTTCATAAATTACTAAAACCCATATTTGGTCCCGGATTGTTGCCTGTGTTTCAGGTAGCTTTTGTTATTACTGTATTTAAGACCCTCTTAGTTCCCCCGAACTGCAGACATATCTTTGTCTCTTTATTCTCACTGTGGGTGGCACCAGAAGTGGCACATTGGAGTTTACTTTTGAGAATTCTAGTTAACTTTTCCCTAGAATTACCGTTTATAAACTGCTCTGTACTGAGACAAAGTTGGACGGGCTTCTATATACTGTAGCAAACAGTCCTAACATCTATCATGTAATACATAACACATATGGATGGATGGATTAGAAGGAGAATACTAATATTATCTGCTGCAGTCATATCTGAGTTCTCCTGGGGGAATTAGCATTTGGTTGGGAAGTGACAATTAAGTGAGAGATTTTCTTGAGTTTTTAAATATGAGTAATAAAATGTTTTAGTTTTCTGTAGGAAGGTTGATGTTATATTTTTCTGACAGACACAATTTTTAACCTGTATGTAGTCATTTTCTTGCTGAACACCCTAATTTTCATCAGCTCTTGTCTGTTGTTGTAGGAACCTAAGCTAGGAAGTTGTTTTAATATGTTGATAAATAAATAAAAGCGAGAACTTAAGGAGCTGGGGGTTGTAGGCCAGCAGTATAGCACTTGCCCAATACATGTGAGGAGGCCCTGGTTTTGATCCACAGTGCTGAAGAAGCAGAAAACTACCACTCTGGGAGACTGATGGAGGAGGATTGCATGTTCAAGACCAGCCTGGGCAATTCAGCCACATAGTCTAGGCCTTTGTCTCAAAACAAAACAAAACAAAAGGTATTAATTGATTTTTATGTTAACTTTTCCTTTCTGTATCTTTTTTAAACTTTCCCGGGACTATCCACACTATCTTTACTTTCTAGCATATTTGTTTTTTTCCTTCCCCTCTTTCATTTTCTGAACACTGTCAGTTATAGTAGAAAATGTCTAGACTTTTAAAGTGTAGCATCTTCTGGCCTTTTTGTGAAAAAAGACAAGTGTAAGTCCTCTGAGCTAATGATGTGGAAGAACAAAGTGAAAGTGAAAAACCTGCTTTAAGCTTTTAATAGTCGCCTTTATTTCAAGAAATAACCGGTTTGCACTAAGGTTCCCCTGTGAGCCGGAGAAGTCAAGCCTTTGTAAAAGGCTCCTCAAAATTCTGCTGAAAATCCTATCAATTCTTTGCACCATCTTTTCCAAACTCAGTTCTTAAGTGCTTGTTGTAGCTACCAAGAAGAGAACGCTCAAAGTACACATAGAATTAAGAAGTACTTTTGTCTTCAAAAACAATGTCATTTAGAAAAGAAATGCAGAAATAGCCAAGTAGGAACAAGAGAAACTGACATTGAACTTACTGTTTTGAGGTGCTGTGCCACAATGCAGTCTTATACTGGTATGACTTCAGAGTGATTTGCTTCTGCCTTGCTAATCTGAAGAGCTTCAATGCTTAGTTGTGTAATCCCCAATTGTAGAGATTTGTAAAAAGTTACAAGATCTTTGCATGTCACACTCTGGAAGCTTCTGAATGAACCAAGATTTCCATTAAACTTGTTCAGCATTACTCATTTTATATGTTTCATAACTAAGGTTTTGTCTTACACAAAAGGGCCTCTGTATATTTTTTCTCATTTACATTTATGGACATTGTTTGTTCTGTGTGACATAATGAATTGTGGGTAGTAAAGAAAATTTAAATATGGTGAAAGTGAAGTTTCAGCTCAGGGTGCGACGTTGCCTTCAGTAGCGGCATTAACTGGAAGGGCTGTCTTCCTAGTCTTCACTTTGGTTTTGCTTTGCTAGTTTATGTACAGAGAGCTCTTCCCTCACCCCAGCTTGCCAGGGAAGAACAGAAGCCTTGGTGCCGCTCTTTGTCTTTCAAAGTCAGCCATAGACAACATATGAACATCCGTCAGAGCAGTTTAATGGCGCAGAGCTGCATGCGGCACGGGCTGTGACAAGGTCCGTGTGCAGCGTTCCATTCTGCCTGCCTCGCACCTTTTGTCTTCTTTAGATAAACATCCTACCACTTCAGTTGGTGTCCAGAATTCAAATAATCCTTAAACAGTGTCGTAGTGGAGAGAATCAGCTCTTGGAATTGCGATCGTGGCAGTAATCTTACGCTCTTTAAATTTTATACAAAAAGTAGTTGTAGTGTTTTAAAGAAAACCTTTTCATCCTAGAACAGTTTATTTGAATGGAAGAAAATTAAGTATGAATCTTTATGCCACAGCTTTCACTTCAGGCTTCTACTTTAAGAAAGTCATTACAACTTCTTGAAGTAGTAAAAGAAAGTCTTTCTACTTAAAGAATATATAGAATATATAGTTTATTAGGGTAATGTAGTATCAGAGCACATTTAATCAGTTTTTTACAAAATAATTCAGACTGGGACATGGAGGAAAACTGATTAGAAATCTGATAGGGCTACTCACTAATAAAAGTGATCACCTAATATTTATTTTCTGGGCTGTTCTTCAGGTGTAGGGACACCAACACAGAGATTATCTGGCAAGCTCCTATGGATATTCTGTAGCACATTTGAAATCTGGCCCACTGAGAATAGCAGATAACACAAAGGACCTGATTCTGAATGTGCTGCAGAATAACCTGCCTGTAGCAGGTTATAAATGTAAGTCATCTTATTGTAGTTTGAGTGGATGTAGAACATAAATCATCATGATAATATCCTTATCCTAGAAGGAAGAATAAAGTACTCAGGTCTTCCAACAGTGGAAATAGGCTATCTAGTTATCAAGTATACTGGCAAGGTTGAGTCTCTAACTCTGAGTAAGATCCTAGTAGTCTATATATGTAGGAAAATTAATTTATTCTCTTGAGAGATAATTTGTTTTTCAAAAATAATATGCATCAATATTGTTTAAAATGAAGATACTCTTGGCCTGAAATCAGAGTGTATTTTTGGGTTCAACATTTTTCTGAACATCCCGTGCACTGTCTTACATTTTCAAGTAATAGTTAATTGCAAAATTAAGCTATAAGATAGTAAATACCTTCACCTGTTATCTTTACAACATTGAGAGTGGTGAAAAATAGCCCTTTTCCCTGAGTACCTACCACCAAACATCAGGGCATTTAAGCCAACTGAGAGGAACGTTTCTGATTTTAAGATTGGAAATAACCAGTGTGAGTGAAAACATTATTTTGGGGAAAACAGAATTGAGTTGCTAAAATTTTGCAGTTTGAAAAACTGATATATACCACTTATGAAGGTGCTCATTTATTTATCCAACGAATATTTTCCGAAGATCTCCTTCATGCAAGGCACTATTTTTCTAATTTACAATGTACCTGGAAATAATAGAACAGAACTATTTCTCTGCAGAGTTTTTATTAAGGGAAATGGGGAAGATAGACAGCAAGCAGCTAACATCTTAAGGAAGATGGAAAGGCAGTAAGAGCTATGGAAAAGAAAACAGAGCAGGATGGGAGCTGGAGTCTTTAGGTCAAGAGAGAAGTTAGCCTTTCAAGTGGACGAGTTGCTCTGGAATTCACTGAGATGGTTTGGGAGTGCAGAAGCTGACAGAAGAAGGCACAAGGATGTGTACTGGGGGGCACTTCTGGTCAGGGAGCAGCCTGGGAAGGGGGATGTGGCCAGGGAGGCCAGACCGGGAGCAGAAGTGGCTGGGGACCTGGAGCAGGGGAAGAGGAGAGGAACAGAGGCCGGGAACAGAGGCGTGGTAGGTCACTCGGAAAGTTGGGCCAGGAAGGCCGTGACTTAATTCAGAGGAATTGGATCAAGAATGTCCCCCAAACTTCTCACTGGAGGAGACAGGCTTGATCACCTCTGATTTTGGTGATGCTAATGGTTTTTATGTTCTTCATCACGTACTCTAACAGGGTGAAAGTTGGAATGTGATTTTTCTCCTAGTTTGTACCATTATGAGCTATATGTTGTCAACGCCTCATTGGCTATGTATGGAATTCTGGGTGACTATAGGGTCCTGAAGTTTAAAATGTTGGTTCTACATATTTCTTGTTTTTAGAATTTAGAAAATTTATGAGAATCAAATTTGTTTAAAGCAAGCAGCTGAATTTGTAGCTATTCTTGGAAGATGAGCATCAGAGTTTGCAAGGGTTAGGATTAGGTGTAGGTTGTGTTACTCTGAGTAAATGACCACAGCAGGAACCATAGCGGCTCCTCAGATCCAGTGTGAGCTTAGTGCTCTCTTCTCTTCATCCCTATCAGCCCATTTTCTACACTTAGATTTCGTCGCTCCATCTGTCACACATGGTTTTGCCAGGGTGTCTGTGCACCTTCCCCTGTACCGAGGAACCTCTCCTTTTAATTACTGTGTGAAAAATTAATCCTTTTTCTCCCCCTGAGGGCCAATTTTTCATAATTCTTGCTTTGTATATAGTAAGAGATACTTAGAGTCAATCCCACCCTCAAGAGTTTGGATTCTCTAGCAGAGGGTGGGGAATTCAGGGAGCAGGCCAAGTGCAGCCTGGGGCCTGTTTTTAAACATCTTGCAGTCTGTCCAGTAATGGCTTTTACAGTTGGGGAAAAATAAGAAGAGATGAATAATATTTCATAATACAAAAAAGAATTTCAGTGTTAATAAAACTTTATTGGACATGGCCACATTCAGTTCTGGACTTGGGGTCCATGCTTCTGTAATAATGGAGTTGTGGCAGAGCAGGAAGCCTGCAATACCTGAATGGTTTCCATCAGTCCTTCCAGAAAAGCTTTGTTAACTTCCCTCTTGGAGCAGCACCTCTTTCCTGTGCAGTAATCGCCCTCTCTGCTGTACAGAAGGACAGGCTTGTGTCACTTGTAGCAAAATGGGTGCAAGCTGTTAAGGGTAATCCCTTGGATGCGCAAGCTTGAATGTCACCCAGGTGGAAAAATTTCATACGAGCAATCAAAAGTATAAATAAAGAGAAAAATGAGAGATAGATAAGAGGAACCAGGGGGAGATCTTTTCCAGACAGGACAGGGACCAAGAGATGGAGACACAGGGACTGGGGAGAGGAACAGTGGATGACAGAGGCATTAGAATGCCTGTACGTATGCCTCACATACAGGCGCCGACTCCTGGGATGAACACAGTGATTTTGTACTCCAAACATGTCTGAATTTTTTTTTTAATGCCCCTGTCCTGCCTCCCAGAGCTTGCACGCTCCTCCTGTGTGTGGGCTGTGACGCCAGGCATAGGTAGCACTGTGCCAATGGTGCCGATGTTGGGGCTGCAGACTACATGCATGCGCTGCTCCAGGCCGGCTTACCTGAACTCTCTGGACGTTTTGGCTTGTCTTTCCACCCTCTGGCACTAATCAGCTCTGGGGGAGGCAGGTCAGAGGAATCGTTTTTGGGTGACCCAGACAGCCGCCTAATTTAATCAGAAAATGTGGGTCCTGCATACTGAATCTTAGGTAAGTGTGCAGATCACGTGTTACACATTCAACATGTACCTGAACATATTTTAGCATAAAAAGGCTCTTTTCCTTCTTTCCTAATGGGTGTGCTTCTATTTGCTTTCCCTCTCCAGTCTTATGGCATAGTGAATTTCAAATGCCAACTAAGCAGATAGTTAACTTGTGGAAGAGCATCTAGTAGTACTAGCCGGGATGTCCTCATGGTCTAAGGCAATCTCCTTCACTCTTCATGTGAATCATTACATATTTCTTGTTCCTGCACAAATTATGTTTTCTTCTCATGCTAGGAAATTTGCTCAGGAGCTCATGTATGTCTAGAAAGCTTTCTTCTGTGAAGCTGTGGCTCACCCTCACCCCACTAATGTATCTTTCAGTGATTTTGGCTGTGCTCCCAAGAGTCTTTCCATTTTCAGAGTTGATCAGCCCTCTGTGATTTACTTATGCTTACAAAACTATAATGATTTTGATGCTCTTTTTATTTAATAAAGTATTTGAATTTTAAGTGAAGTAGAGCTTTCTATGTACTCTGTGTACATTTAGCATGTTTTAATCTGTCATGGAAATTAAGCAAAAATTGGGTGCCTAGACAGGGTGAATATAAACCTAACTCTTAGAAGACTGTTAGTTGCAGCAGATACATTTCATTTGCAACTGAAAAGTAACCTCTGACTTCCAAAATGAGAAATGAAATACAGCAAGCCCAAGGGCCTGAGTTTAATCCCTGCTTAAAAAAACAGAGAAAGAGAGAGAGAAATGGAATGCAGTAAGCTTTTCTTTTTGCCCCCAAAACTTAATGTGATAAATTTACTTAATAAAACTAAGTTTACAAAATACTGGCAAACATTTATGGAAGTCGCTAATTATACATGAAAAAAGAAGTTAGATTCCATGAACTACAAGAGAATCCCAAAGAGGAAGAGCTTAGTGATTGAAGTGGCAGAAGAGAGATAGTGGTCACTCAGTATTTCTTCAGGCTGCACTGAGTAAAGACGGGCGACCCCTTTCTTTAGAGATCAAACAAGAGAAGAAGGAGAGAAAGACTGTCCCGGGGCAAGGATATCATTTAAGCAGCAATGGACACCTTAACAAGATTGATGGTTAGCACCAGCGTGGGGAGTAACATAGCAATCTGTGCAGTACAGTCAGTGAACATGTTGATGGGTTTGTTTTTTAAAATAGAACAATATTTGCTTATCTAATTAAACTAAAATTACAAAATACATTGAAGGACTGTGCTTAGATGTTCATCTGTCCCATGGGACGTTTCCTTTGCCCTAATAGAACATATATATTATGGTGGAGAACAGGAAGCATACAAAAAGGAAGAACTGAAAGATAAAGTCAATCCCAACTGCCCTCAGTGCAAAGCCTCCACCTCGCTGGGTCCGCAGGCAGGCTTTCCCCGGGTTCCTTCCAGTGTGTCGTCTCCCGCTTGTGTCCATCTGATCAGAGTGTGTGAGCAGGAAGCTGAGTGTGTCTTTCACTTGAACGTCCGCCTTGCACGCTTTCTGCACGAGTTATCTGTACTGGAAACCGGAGGAGGATTCTTCAAGTGAATGCTGTTTCAGTCAAGTGTGGCTTTCTCCCTTTCCTCACACAGCAGCCATAGCGATGCTGTCGTGATTTAATTATAGTGAACACAGCAAGTATTAACTCAGATAATTCCTGGAAAAATACTTTGATCTGCTATATTGTTTTGGAAATGGTATGGCATTTCTGTTCTCTTACATTTTATTCGGAGGCTACTTCAGTGGTGAAATGGGCTGGTAAGGAGGACTGATAATTTTGCTGGAGTTTCCGAAGTTACAGGTGAGTGAAGCTCAGTGACAGTTTGTGAAGGATGGTCTCGTAGGATCATTATTGCTACAGTTTAGGTGTTTTTCCAAATTGAAATGTTGCCTGTGTGAGTGAGTACATTAAAGAGATAAGGGCTTCCAGAAGTGGTGAGACAGGGAGGGCTCCTCTGACCAGGCTAGGCGCTTACAGAAGGGCACAACTCAAAACTCCACTTCTCTTTCTTTCTTTCTTTTTTTTTTTTTCCTTTTTGGTACCAGGAATAGAACTCAGGGCCTTGCACTGGCCGGGCGGTGCTATGCCCCGAGCTACAGCCCCAGCCCCCTGAATGCCACTTGTCACCATAAACATTGTTTCCTATTTCTGAGGGTAAAACCGCAGATTCGCCATCTTGGAATCAGAGACCAGATTCTGTCCTCATCCAAAGCCACACAGCCTACAGATCTTTCACTTCCTTGCTTTGGGAGAAAAAAGAAATAAACTTCCTCATATGTTTTACTCAGTCTCACATAATTTTCTATAAACGAATAAAGCAAAATAGAAGAAGACCTCCTCCACGCACTGTGGTAGGACACCCTTACTTGCATTCTCTACATTGTTTTAGGAACATTTAATTGATGTACAACATCACATTGTTTGTTCCAGAAAGAAGAAAACTAAAAGACTTGGTGAGTTTTCTTAGGATCACAAAGCCAGGAAACATCAGTTGGGTGGGAAGCCCCAGGGTATCTGGCTGCGGTGGCCACTCTTGGAGCAGCAGGATGATGCTGCGGATTTCACGAAGGATTCTGGAATTTCTTCTCCAAGATAGGAATTCTTTCAGCTCTTGGGATGCAGCTATTAATGACACGCAGCTGTTGCCCAAGAGTGTCCTCTTGTCTTGAAGTGGATACAAAAGAGTTAACAAATAATTATATCGAAATTCGAGTGCCAGCATGGATGTACTGTGGCAGGGTACCCAGGAATCCAGCTGAGGGTTACCTATCTTTGGAGACTGGCAGAGGCAGAATTCATAGGGCCCTGATGGCAAAGCTATAGCCACTGAGTGGCAAACCACTGCCCAGAACTCAGTTTTTTAATCACAAAGTGCCAACGCAGTATTCAGACCTGAATACTGAGTTTTTAGTTTAGAAAAAACAAAACAAAACAAAAAAACCCTCACACATTAGTACCTTTTGCCTTAGAAGAAAAATACAGTAACCTGCATGCCATAGGCTTGCCGCCACTGTCACAGGGCTCATCCATGCCACTCTGCCCTTAATAGCCATTGCATGCTATGTTTTGGGGAACAGGGAGAAAGTTTAGGACAGATAAAACAAATTAAAAAATTAAAAAATAAAAAAAAAAACATGCAAGTGCATAGAGTTGTGAGAGAGGTGTTCTGGGGATGGTATGTGCTGGTATCTACCAGATAGAGAAAATAAATATAAAATAATATTTGAAATAGATACCAGTCCTTCAAAAGGAAGTGCTATGATAACTTTCACATATTAATTGCTATTTTTGCTAAAATTGAGATTAGAGTATTAATGAATTTGTACTCTACATATTCACAAATATTCTGGTGTTTACCTATGATAGTATATTTCACAGTTCTTTATGCATGCATTTTATTGTTTGTTGAAAAGTTTATGTTTCGAATAGGAGACATACTTTCATGAGACATGGATATAATCATCAATTGAAAACAGAATTATTTAAAACATTTCTATACGAATTACTATAATTTATTTTTATTTTTCTGGGACTGAAATATTTTCCTTTGAGTACTCTGAACTAAGTTTTGCAAGTTTGCAAAATATCTAATAAAGGCCACCTGGGAAAGCAGATCGTTTGATACAGATGAGGTGTCTTTTGTTTTTTGAGTTTTTCCTAGTGCCTTATTGGTAGGCATCGATACCTTCTACAAAGTGCCCTATTTCTCTGTCCACTTCTGACAGCAGTATTCGTTCTCTTTTGCTTGATATATATATGTAGTGCAAACCTCTAAAACCGTAGATTTTCTGCACATGATCGAAACAAAAGCATGATTCAGGAACTTCACCAACCATTTGCAGGAAAAATAATTAAAAATAAATGCCTGTCACAAACACAGTGTATCTTAAATGCATGGACTGGGGCCAATAAAACAGGACTGAAAATTATCTGAGCCAGAGAGGTCAAGAATATATGGCAGACAAACAAGCAAGCCACCCACTGCTCGGGCAGATGATCCCTGTCAGAAGAGAACATGCGCTTGCTGGAGAGGTTGTTGGGCGCGTGCAGGGAAGCTTGGACACACAGCACGCCGCAGGAGGTGTTTGATATTGGATAACTATAAGTGGAATACAACATGACCTCAAGGAAAGAAATTCAAATCTGAGTTCCTATTATAACTCAGCCCCTTATAGTTCATGCACTGTATACCCTAGTATACCCTAGATTTTCCTAATCACTGACATAATAGATTATCATAGATTTATTGGCTTAAGTGGCCGATATATATGCTCTTGCATTCCCATAGTCAAGTGTCTGATTCGGGTCTCACTGGGCTAAAATCAAGGTGCTGGTAGGGCTGTGCCTTCCGGAGGCCCTGGGAGAGAGCAGATTCCCTACCTTTCCTTGCTGCAGGAGGTTAGGGATGCTCCACCTATCACTCTCTCCTCACTCTCAAATTTTAGCTTTATGCATTTGACCTGCCTGGATAATCCCGGTTGTCTTCTTCTGGTAAGCTCCACTCATTAGCAAACTTATTTCCCCTTTGCCATCGAACACCCATCTCTAGAAATTAGTTCACAGACTGTTAGGGAACAGTTATTCTGCCTACTACATTTAGCTTTTATGTTTGGTTTCTTATTTGTGAGGCTGCTGTGAACATTAAATGGAAAGGTAAAAGTGTATGAAATGTTTTGTCTAATACCTGGTGTATAATAGACATTTAGTAAGTGGTATTTACTATTATTTGCTATTTCCTGTATTGCATTCCTTAGCACACCCTTAATTTCTTGCTCATTGTGCTTTGTATTTCTAAAATTGATCATCTGAGATTTTCTTTGATGATTAAGTGTTGCAGTGTGTTGTTTCTACATGGCTATAAGTTCATAAGCATAAACGTAACTCAGAAATTTGCAGCACTTAAAGGAATTAAATTACTTACCTCTAGAGTCCTACAGCCCCGCTAGTTCTCTATCCTCAAGTGTAATGCTCCTTTTTCTGTAATTTCTACTCCTGTATTTCCCAAGCTCAAGCAAGGGGTACAGTAACTGGAATTCTGGATAAGCTTAGGTCTTGGCCTCCGTGGTTAGTGTTTCACTGCGCACTTGAAGAGGATCAAAATGTGTTTCCTCCCAGGTTCCCAGTGCGCATGACAGTGCTGCTTTGGGACTACAGTAGTAGAAATATCTGGGAAGGAGACGGTATTAATTTGGGATTCTTGCTATGTGTGCGTAAATGTATCTGAGTATTGTGGGCCTTTAGCTCTGAACACTAAAAAGATCTGAGTAGCGGTAGAAAGGAGTAAATTTTAATAACAAAACATAGGCATTTCTTAAAATCAGGACTATAATTCTGCCCTCAGAAGTAGAATAGGCTGAATTGAAGCTTACCCCTTCCTTCCCTTGAGAGCTGGATCTCAGCCTTTCTATCCACGGAAGAGGATTCCAAGATTGCGTGGAAGTTTGGTTCTTTTCTGTCTTCTCAGACAGCTTGAGCGGCTGTTTTTCAATTGTGGAACTCGTAAAGTGGAACGATTCTCCATTTGATTGTGTTACTGCTTCACAAATCTAGCGTCTTTTAATAATACTGTCTTGAAGTTACTAAATATAGTGCCATTGTGTTACAACTTGACATTTATGCAGTATAAAGATACTTCATTTTATATAGTGCATGAAAAATAAAATACTAAATTAATATTGTTGGATACAAGCTTGGAATTCTCCTTGAATTATAGCCTTATAAAATACCCAACAATTTCTGTCATGTTTAAATGTCGACTGCTTTGATATGGAGACCCGGAATAAGTTTCTAAAACTTATTTAATCTGCCTGTGGTATATTAAGGGGGCATAAGTCCAATTTTCTGTATTTATCTCTGATAAGAGGCTAACACGTTAAAGAAAGAAAGAAAAAGAACCTAACAATGTCTCATTAAAAACTTCAAATATGCTATTAAAAAGGATTGTCCTGTAGGATAAATTGCTCATTTGAAAGAGCAGGATTTTTGCAGAACAGTTTAATGTCATCGCACTGATGGAACAATAATAGAAAATCAAATGCATTGTTCAAGTAATGTGACCTTTGGTCATTTAAAGTGTACAAATCAGACATTTCATTTCGACTCTTTTTAGTCAGTCTGGACTCAGAGTTTCTAAATTGCATTTCTGACTCATTTCCTGAAAGAAACTCGTACACAGTGAAGTGCGTTTGGTGTCACGTTAGTGCTGATTGCGGTGCTCTGGTGGCCAAATGCAGCTGGACCCCTCAGTGCCTTGAGATGCACGCTGCAGGCCACAGGCCTTTGCTGTGAGCAAGAATTTTCAGAACTTAGATTATGTTGCCCTGCTTTGTAAATG
>NDGM011003481.1:0-16913 GCA_002564305.1 Octomys mimax
ACACACACACACACACACACACACACACACACACACACACACGTTAACATGAAGCTCAATGCCAGAGACTGAACATTTCTCCTTCCAGAATAAAGACAATGACACCAACCACAATTAATTGACATTATGTAGGAAGTTTTAGATACATTAAAAAAATAATGAAATAAAGACATCCATTCTATAAAAGAACATGTGCAACTCTATTTTCAGAAACATGATTTTTATTGAAAATCTTAAGGAAAGAACAGAAAATATTCATAATTGAATTTATTAATATTGTAGACTCTAAGGTCAGCATGCTAAATGTTTGCATTTCTTCCCATTGATTTTATTTAATCTAGAATAAAATTAATATTCTATTGTAAGGATATTTTACATTTATATATCCCTATGTATTAATGGATGAACAGCTGGACAGGTTCATAGTAGAGCCCCTATTTGAGCAATACAATATTAAATATATGAGTATTAATTTTTCCAGCTTCATTTCAGTATTTTGGATGCATAAGTAGTAGAAGCATTCCTGAGCGATATAATAACCTTTAGAGAAATGTCCTGTCTCCAGAATACTTGCACCATTCTTGCTCCCATCAAGGGTCCCAGATTTCAAATTAGCCACTTCCTCTTCAACATCCCTAACCATAAATCACATTACAGACAGAGCTTTGGGTTTTTGGTACTATTTCATGGGCTTTGATTCCAAAGATTTGACTATCAACAGTTTCAAAAAAATATCAAGTGTTTATCATCATTTGCTCATATTTTTGGAGGAATTTCTTTGCAGATACTTTGACATTTTTCATTAGGTTATTCATTGTACTTTTACTGAGTTATGAGCTCTTTATGTTTTAGTATGGGGTTTTTCATAAGATATGGAATACACAACTTATTTTCATTTTGTGTTCTTTATGCTGCATTTAAGAGCGCAAGTCTTCAAATTTTTCATGAAGTTAAATTTAACTGCTTAGTTTTTCCTGTCTGACCCACATCACCCAGGTATTGCTGTGAAGGGAAGGTGCTCTGCGTGGGTACTGCACATGGGCGGTTGCAGTAGAACTGCACACATTTATTCTATTTTAGTGCTTTATTGCACTGAATTATTTATTTCTCATCCCATGAGCTCTGTCAAGGGAAAGGATAGGACTATTTATCTTTTATCTTTAGGAGCTGTGGTTTATCTTCACATTTGTAACAACTGTCCTCCTAGTTAACAAGTGTTGAATGAATAAACAAACGGTCCCTCAGTATGACCACCCCTTTCTGGTGGTCTCACTCTCAACAACTTTAATTTCTGTGAATCAAATCATTTTTGGGAAATCTCTGTTGTCCACACCTCATCCGGAAGATGTAAGCAGCGCTAGATAAGAGGTGATTCCAGCTCTAGTCCATATATTTGAATTACAAGGAACAGTCACTAAAGGACATGATGTTTTACCAAAATCTACACCGAAGATGGCGAGCCTTTTAGCAACATAGACAAATGCCCATCCTGAAACCCACAACCTACTTGTCACAAAGCTCCAACAATGCCATTAAACCTGAATACTGAGGTTTTAGTTTAGGGAAAAAAATCATACCTTAGTATCTTTGTCTTAAAAGAAAAATGCCATTGGCTTGTCACCACTGTTGAGACAATTTACCAGCTATGTTGTCCTGCACATTATTCAAATACTAGGGACTTTAACATCTTGAGCTTTCATAAAGCTTGTGCATTTAATGGTCTGAACTCAAGCTTCCTCACTCAAAGGATGGTCTGAAAGTACATGAAGTTTCATTTTATTACACATAATAAATATGAATGTAAAATGTAGATAAATACACATTTTGTCACACAACACTCATTTTAACTTTTGAAGTAAACTTTAAAAAAATAATCTTAGTTCATTATGTGGTAATTGAACCATTTTGTAAACAATAAGTAACTTCTGAACCATGATTTGCCTACTTTGAAACACTATAATTTTTTGATCTCCCTTCACCAGAAAATTTAGAGAAAATTAAGGCAAACCAGACTTATATAAAGATTTTTTAGGTTTTAGGCCAATTCTGAGTCAATACCTCTTATGCCACTATGTCTTCTTATATACAATGAGAACTGACATTCAGGTCAATGATCTGAAGACCTTTCAGTATTTTCAGTTGCCAAAGATGACATGATATTTTAATAATTACAAGGGAGAAATTTAATTATGTATGTTAATAATATGTCAAGTAAATGAGCTGGATGAAATTTCTTGATATAATTAAACCTCAATTACTCAGAATGCTTTCTGGACTAGAACTCTATTTCTGTTGAGCTTTCTGTATACCGAAGCTTCCTGTAATTCGATGCATCTGATGTCATATATATGGCCTCTGAGAAATTGCAAGTAATATGGTAGAAAAGGGCAATGGGCTACGGAGAGTGAGTGATGCATTAGGAACAGGGATCGTTTCCTTTCTGCCTAAAACTGTTTCCTGCCCAAATCAGTGTCCACGGCAGTGTCTGACAAGGATGTCTACTGTGCTTCTGTGGCAAACAGGCAGCCCTCTGGACTGCTCCAGAGACTTCGCTTTGGACTAAATAGCCTCCCGGAGTACAGGCTGTGTTAGGACTGTGTCAGATCATTTTATCAAAAAAGACAAATGGACATCTTGACAAGCCTTGTGTGCATCTGACAAATGAACAGTGATAATAATGAAAATAATAATGTGTGTTCCAGGGCACAAAACCATCCTGGAACTGAATGGCAAGTAATGAAGCACTCAGCATTCCTCTTATTTTGTTCAACTACCTTTCCATTCGTCAATGAACTCATTTTCCGCTTCTAATCGTGGCTCTAAATTTTCACTATTCTGCAAGAATAATGCCACTGCTATCCTGTTAGCATTGCTCTGCCATCTGTAATGGACAAACACTACAAATTTAGGGCTCAGGGGTGCTACATGTCAAGTAACTGACTTGAAAATAGAGCATTATTACTAGACCTCCACTTCTTAAGTTGTTTATTGTCATCCGACTTGCTTGAAACATTATTTAAACATGGAGACAATTTGTGCACGTGCTCCCAGGAGCTCCCCGGGTGCTCAGTGCATGCGTGTTGAGCAGAAAGGGAGAACAAGAGGATGTGAGGATGTACAGCCCACTTCCAAGTTTTGGCTACCCGTCCTCGCTTGGAACCTTTGCTTTCTACTTATTGGTTATGACATTTCCATTATACATGAATGTTCATTGTATATGAAAAAATTCTCACGTTTAATCAGCTTCAAAGCCCACACTCTGTGTGGCTGTACTTTATTAATTAGAGAGCACTAAGTAAAATTTGAGAAAATGTGTTTCTTCTGATTTCTCTGTGAAATGTAAATGACCAAAATCCCATAAATTATCATGAAAGAATTTAATGGATGAAATTCAATAATGTGCTCAAAACTGTTTTTAGAAAGTAATTCTTCATATAACTTTAAGGCTTATTTACTCCATTTTCTCCTGCCATTTCTGGCTTGATAGCTAATACAGCTAGCTAATTTGTGGTTACTTATGGGCCTGCTTTTAAAATGGTTAAAATCTTAGTTTCATTTTGTAAAACTGGGCTTCAGATCTCTGGAATTTTATTTGATTTAATATCCCAGCCAGGGAGATAGTTTGGTTATCTGAGCACCTACCTAGCAAGCTGAAGGACCTTGGTTCAATCCCTGGTATGACACACCATGCCCGCTCCACACTGAGCTGGCCACCAAAACTGGGTGTGGTGGTGCACAGCTGTCATCCCAGCACTAGGAGGCTGAGACAGGACACAATGAGTCTGAACTGCATAGTGAGACCCTGTACC
This sequence comes from Octomys mimax, assembly GCA_002564305.1. NCBI lineage: Eukaryota > Metazoa > Chordata > Mammalia > Rodentia > Octodontidae > Octomys > Octomys mimax. Next base: position 3,810 of record NDGM011003481.1, read on the forward strand.
AAATAAATAAATAAATGATTAAAATTAAACTCCCAAAGCTAAGATTCTAAACACAGATATCCTACTATAGTTATGTGTATATCTATATTTTATATAAAATTTCAATTTTTATGCATACTATGTAATATTTTCCTGGATTTTGGAGGTAGGGTCCCATTATTTAGTTCAGGCTGGTCTTGAACTTCCAAACTTCCTGCCTCAGCCTCCTGAGCTTTGAGATTATAGGTATGGACTACTATATTAGGCTTACTATATGTAACTAAAAAAAAAATGTATTTATCTATCTATTGGTTTTTTGAGACACGGTCTGCTAAATATTCCCAACTGGCCTTCAAATCATTATAAAGCCTAGGCTGGTCTCAAACTTGTATTGATCTCTTGCCTCAGCTCTCAAGTAGTGGAATTACAGATATGCACCAATGTGTCCAGCTACTATGTGCAATTTGAAAATACCCCTTCATGATACACTAGCAAAGAATAAAGGGACTTTTTTAGATGCAAAATTGTTTTTAATTGTTTTAAATCATTACTCTTGATAAATCTGCATCCTATGTCTCACTTTAACAGATTTGGTGTACAATGAGGCCACGGCCCAGTATTGGTTCCACTACAGACTTGTTCTTGCACATTTTATCAATTTGACTGTTGAGTAAGTTTACGTACTCGAAGGAGTAGAGCTATCAGTGAGCACTAATCCATGAACTGGAACCTGCATGCAGAAGAAAGAAAGCAACTGTGGCTTCATGAATGTAGCCTAATGCATTTGGAAACCATTAAAAATAAAACTTGGTCACCAAGGCTCCAGTAGCAAAACTTCATCTAAAATAAACAAAATGTAATGTCCATAATACAATTTTATTTTCACAATAAGGAATGTGGCCACTCTATTTAGTTAGCAGTCATTATAATTGTTAAGCGATATAATGCATACAAAGAAATTGTACAACAACACTCACTGAGGAAAAGGAGAAAAGAAAGAAGGGAAAAATAAATATATATGTATATACATAAGATAATGTGGATAACTGAACTGCTAATTTCTCCTGGTCTATTGAAAAGACAGTCATGCTTAAATTTTTTTCTCTCTCCTTTTTAATTTTTTCTGAGTTTTTTGGCCAATCTTACAGGCTATGTCTGGTAATCTGAACAACTAATGTGAAGTCAACAATGTGCAGTATAACAACCATTGTTGAATTCCTATCATTTTGTTTACTATTAGGAATAATATGGTAGTGAACTTCAGTAATTTATAATTTTATATTAACATCCAAAACTGCATACCTGTAATACTAACTCAAGTACTCATTTAAAGAGTGAGTTGTGTCACTTTTGCATATAAGTGCATTCTTCAAAATACAAATATGCTGCATGTGAGTTATTTTTGGGTATTTCACGTAACCATCATAAAATCACGTGCTTCTGAGATTCTTCACTGATCCTATTAATAAATAACTGTAATCTATTGGCATGAAGTGGGGCTGTTCTTGGCAGGCCAAATTAGAGCAGAAGATTCTGAAGTTCACTATCATATTCTTCCTAGTTAATGGTCTGACAGCAGCAGGTGCCCTTGCACTCAGTGTTGGCAATGTAGACCCGAGGAAATAGCCTTGGAAATACAGGATAGAAGGGCTGAGGTTGATAAGATGCGATCGCTATTCCTGGAGAAACGTCTGCTTCTCAGCATTGCTCTGAGAAGTGGAAACCCACTAATCAATGCATTTCCTTTCAGTGTGCACTCCACGTAATCACTTCGTGGATCCTAGGAGACAGAGGACAAAGCCCTGAGACTCTAGAACCCGAAATCTGTTTATACTGCGTTAGCAGCAAATGACCAATGGATCTTTCATATGCAAGGCAAGAAGCATTGGGGGAAGGCCCAGCGATAGTTTTTCAATGATAGTGGTTGAAGTATAAAATGAGGACTGTATACTCATGAGTCAAGCAACTCTGGCCTCAAATCTTTCCAGAACTCAACAGTGAAGACTGTCTTCCTCTCTAGCTTACGTCTTTCTTTTTTTCTTTTTTTTCTTTTGGTGCCGAGGACCGAACCCAGGGCTTCCAGCTTGCTAGGCAAGCATTCTACCCCTGAGCCAAATCCCCGGCCCCAACTTACCTATTTCTTGGTGAAGAGAATTAAGTCTCAGCTTGAATTTAGGTGAGCTGGGATGGTCGGTGCGCTATACAGAGGATTGTTCCTGTTGGCTCAGTCCTTTCCAAATCCAAGATATGCAAGTTATTTCTTCTCTACCAGTATAGGTTGCTCCACTGTGGTCTGTCTATACCTAAGGACACAGAAGCACTAAATCAACAGTGCCTTTAATAGACTCTGAGAAAGCTTCCAGACAAAATTAGTGATTTTTTAAATTTATTGCATCACTGATTTGCTCAATAATAAGTAGTAATTGAGTGTTTCCTTCTGATCTATGCTCTGTTTACAAAAAAGCATTCAGCATTAGCCAAAAGGCAAGATCTCTTGTCTTTTGCATTTTAGAGTAGAAAGTAAACAAAGAAACCATCTAAGCTCATTAAATCTAAATGATTTTCTATTATTCTAGATCTACAGTGATATATTATAAATTTTATGAAGGGGGGACATTTAAGAAGGGCAATGAAGATGTCCATAGACACTGAGGGCTGGCCCGTCACCCACAGAGCTAAGATGAAGCACTGCAACAGTGAGAAATCAATGTGGTGGTGATACATGTGCTTGAGTTAACAGAAAAGCTTGTGGGAGGAGAACAGTGAAGAGGGAAGGTAGATCCTACTGAGACCTAAGAGAGGCCAGGATCGGATGGGCAGTCTTGGAGATCAGGTAAGGAGCTGAGATTCAAGATGTTTGGAATGAATGTTGGATTAGTTATTGAGGAGAAAGAAATGCTGCAATCACCAATAAGTCAGGAGACCCTGGTTTTCTGACTTTGAGCAATTGGGTGGACGATACCATTTAATTAAGGAGAATCTGGAGGGAGGCGCTGAGGAAGGGGGATAAAATTCTCAGTATAAATGCTGACTTTGAGATTCCTGCAGCACATTCAAAGAAAATAGCATGGGAGAAGTTTCATATGTAAGAGGAAAGGAGAGAACCAGGGATTGGCATTTTAGGCTACTCTTTCTCTTTACTGAGGTTCACACTGCGCCATATCTATCAGTCAGAGATATTTTTTGCAGTATATATTCCCCAGCAATTTTCTCAATAAATAAGAGAAAATCACACTTTTAACTTCTGGTGGGACAGACCTTCCCTATGCATGTAGTATCAGTTACATCTTGGGGTTTCCATAGTTGTTAAAGAGTTGCCCCTGGTTATAGAAAGGGGTTGAAAAGCAGAGGTAAAGTTTATGGCAGTAGCCTATGCCCAGAGCTGAGAGATGGTTGTGAGGGAGAGAGAGCTTAACTTTTGTGGTGTCTGACTTCCTCAGTCATAGGCACGCAATCAGTGAGGGCTGAAGCTCCTCCAGATGTTTCATTTTATTTTACAACAGCTTCCTCTATATGTTTGTAATTTCTCTCTACCTATGAATTTTAAGAAAGAAGTACAACCAAGACATTAATGGAGTTTAAATTGCTGACACTGTCCAAAACTCCATCTAATCTGGGATGTCTTTCTAGTTCAAACTTTTAGCCACATTATACTTTGTTCAATGTTTGATTTGGCCTACTTTTTCTTTAATTGGCCTGGTAAGCCCGCTTTGAGACCAGGTAATCATTTCACAGCCTCCACATTACCTTGACAAATTCTTCCTAACCCCCCATATAATTCAGTTGATTGATTTCCCCTTATAATTTTATTGATACTATCATTAGCCTGTAAGTTTATGTAATTTTGCTTCATCTGTGATTTTTCCCATGAAATTTAACTTATATTTATGTGTTTTTCCACAGTCTTCTAATCATTATCTGTGATGGCAATGCACATTTAGCCAGTGCATTACTTACCCTGGCCTGTGGTCTCACCTAATGTGGTTTCTTTTTGTACAGTTTCAGCTCTCTGTAAACAACTCTAGTCCAAGAATGCTAATTTTTTGACTCAAGAGTGATGGACAGAACATATTTACATGACTTTTATTACAGCATGTTGCTATATTTTATCATTAGTTACTTTTGTTAAATATTTCCTGTGACTATTTATTAATAATTTGTATATATATTATGTATATGAGAAGTATAGTATAGACAGAGCTGAACCCTAATTGAAGTTTTAGCGTGCTTGGAATTTATACTCTGACTAAAGAGTGTATTATATTCCATGTAATGTGGGGATTTTTTCTTAAGTATTTATCAGAACTACTGCAAACATTGGGCTGGGGAGATACTTTGGCAGTGTAAGTGCCTGCCTGGCAAGTGCTAGTGTCTGAGTTTGATCCCCAGTACCACGTGCCTTGCTGCCACAGAACCCCAGGCAGGCCTTTCCAGACCCCGAAACTGGGCATGGTGGTGCAGGCCTGTAATCCCAGCACTGGGGAGGCTGAGATTGGAGGATTACTATAAATCTGAGCTGTGTAGTGAGACCCTGTGCTAAATAAAGATTAATTAAATAAATAAAAATAAACCACTTATAAACAGAACAGAGAAAGAAATGGAAGGAGAGAGAGCAGAAGAGAAAGGGAGATAGTAACAAGATAATAAGAAAAAGAAAGAAGGAAGGAAGAGAGCATGAGGAAAAGAAGGAAAGAAGACAGAAGGAGAAGAAAAAGAATAAATTTTTAAGGAGATATTAAGTTTTCTATCAAGCTTGATGAAGACTTGAAGACAGAGAAATCTAATAGATTCATTGACTTGTAGGCAGAATTCATATTAAAAGAAACAAATCTAACTATCATGATCATATTTTTGGAAAATGCAAAGTCAGTAATGCAAATAGTTGAATTGCTTTTTTCTCTGCCATATTGAAGCTGTACTTTTTGTCTCTGACTTTGTATCGTGGGGTTATGCAACAGGTGCTCTCTTTCAGTTGAGTACTTTGAGTATTGCTTCTGTGTTTCTTGAATCTGTGTTTTCTTGTGTGTCAAATTTTAGAAAAGTGTTAGATATTATTACATTACATGTTTTCTCTGAGTTTTACTATTTCCTCTATCTAAAATTCTAATTATAGGTATGTTATGTCATCTGAAGTGTTTTCACAATTCTTGGTTTTTTTTTTTTTTTTCATATTTTTTAGGACAGGGTCTACTATGTAGATTGAACTCATAATGATCCTCCTGCTTTCAGCCTCTCAAGTGCTGGGATTACAGGCACAGTTTGTTTTTTTTTATTTCTACTTTTAAAATTCTTGTATTTCAGTTTGGAAAGATATTGATCTGTCTCCAGCATCACTAATTCTTTCATTTTTCATGCTCAGTTTACTTTAGACACATCAAGGGAATTTCCCTTTAGACACATCAAGGGAATTTCTAGTTTTACTTGTTTTTTTTGTTACTTGTTACTTTTACTTGTTTTTTTTGTTTTCTGTCTTTTTTTTTTTTTCGTAGTCAGGATCTCACTATGTAGTTCAGGCGGGCATTGAACTCACAGTGTTCCTCTCGTATTAACTTCTTCATTGCTGGGAAAATTTTATTTCTGTAGTGATTTGTATTTCTACTATTTCTTCAATTACTTCTAAGAAGTTTCTTCCATCTATTCTTGTTTTATCTATTTTTTTAATTAGAACTCTCAATTTGTTGAATTCTAGCAATTTTTGATTTTGTAGTTGATACTTGTGCATCCTTCTCACAGATGAGTCTTGGTCTTACCCTGGCTTTTACCTCTTCATGCTATGCTTTGTCTTCACAGTAGGTCACCCTCTAACATTTCACTAAAACCAGCATAACAAGCTGGGATCAGGCAAGTAGAGTGTAAGTTCATGTTCATTTGTTAGGGGATTGAGAGTTCTAATGCTTTCAGTAATGTGCTCTGCAGGCTTAAACTTCTTCCAGTGTTTTGATCTTGCTTTGATCTTGCTTCCTCTCTGGACTTTGGAAAGAAAGAGTCAAAAAGCCTTGAGAGTCTTTAAACAACCACCACCTGTTACTGTAATAAAGCCCTGTGGGTATGAAAGTTGGTTGTAGGGGAGGGGAAGAGTCCTTTGGTCTTATGATTTTCTGAATGCTTTTGTGGGGCTATCACTTTAGCCTCTAAACTTCTCACGTATTTCTTCATGTGTAGGTTCTCCCATTGCTTAGGTGGGACAGAGATGTGCAGTGAGACACAGGCATGATCTCATTACTCTGGGACACGGTTCCAGGAGCAGCTTTCTCTACTGGAATTTTAGTCTTTCTCATGAGGAAAGCTCGGGTCCCGTTGCACGTGGCTCACTCTCCCCTTTTTATGTCAGGAGGCTCAAAGGATTAGGTAGAATAGCTAGCTGGCCAAAGATAAGCTAGATATGGAAATGAGTAGCATGACCCTAAGAGAAAATTGTAAGAAAGATCATGCCTAGATTTCCTGTTAGAGTCCCCAGGCTTGCTGAGAAGAGTACTTCCCGCCCACTTCCAAATTACCTCAAAAACCTCACCTTAAAGGTTTGGATCTCACAGTCACATTTTGAACTTACTTATCTATTACTCACTTATAGATAAGTAAGTACTTATCTATTACTTACTTATCTATTTTACTCTATTTTTTTGTGATTCCAGGTTATCGAACTCAGGACCTTGTGCTTGCCAGGCAAGCACTTATTCCACTGAGTTATCTCCCTGACCCAAATTAATTTTTTTTCAGTGCCAGGGATTGATCTCAGGACCCTGTGCATGCCAGGCAAGTGCTTATTCTACTGAGCTATCTCTCCAGTCCCCACTGTCACATTTTGGAGCACAAAATCTGTAATTAAACTATGTGGTGGCTCACTGAACCAATTAGATTGCATTTACATACATTTCCATTGGCTGTGGCCATGATGTTGCTTCCAACTTGGCCCATTAGGAGTTCAAATAATCTCTCTCCTGGTATAACAGTAGAGATTTCCAGAAAGAAACCACATTATTACTACTACCCCCCTAGCCATTCCCCATATTATTCCCCAAGTTCTAGAGAAACAGTGCTATATCTCACTGGAATAGTTGTGTTTGGGCCCAGCCCACTCATCTATTTATATCTTCCTTTCTTGGTATGTGCCACATTTCACTTTCTCTGCTTAAAACTCTCAAGTATAATTGCTCTCCTTTACCAAATTAGGCTTCCCTGCAGTGTACTGTAATTGTCCTTCAGTAATCATGTGTGATGAAAACTTTTATTTTCTGACTCTGCGCTCTTTCATTGGGTCTCCCCACACATCTCCTTGGAGCAGATCCAGGAGCTAAGACTGCCAAGCAATGCAGAGCAGATAGATCCATTCCTGACTTTCTAGAAACATTTCCTTGCCTGTTGTTCTCCCCAAGAACCTTGTAGGCTACCTGGCGTAAAGATCACCAGCCAAAGTTTGAGGATTCGCAAAGATGGCGGCTCCCAAGAAGGTCAGCAGTCTTCCCAGAAATCCCTCGGGCTGGAGCTCCTTGTTCAACTTACAAATTTTACTCTCTCTACCAGTTTATGTCTTGGGGAGTTGTTGTTCTAGGTAACCAGAGCTCAGATGAAACTTTGTCTTTGCGTGTCTATTCAGATTTAATGGTGGCAGTTTGTCTTGAAAACTTATTATAGAATTGAAACTGATATTTTCAAAATTGGCTTGATTTTCTGGTAACTCATTAGATTAGTTATGCTTTTAGTTGTTGAGCCTATGGACTTTTCTACAGATGCAAGTTCACATTCTAAAAAGAATGAAAGCATTTCTTCTCCTTTGTATCTAATTTTTATTGATTCTAAATCTAGTACTTAATAAAGACACATTAAGAAGAAAACATACATGATAATCCTGAATTTAACCAGAGCTTTTTATTGCCTGAGAGATACAGAAATAGAGACAAGCTTTCAGTTTAGTTTCTTGCTTTGATCATCTGAGTCGTCTTTCCTAAAGCATTCTGCTTTCAATCTGAGATTATACCATGAATACCTGTCCTCACTTTAGCTGTCTACTAAAAGTAAATTGGTTTTATAGTATTCAGTCTCTTAGATGAGTTTAGCAACACTTAATTCACAATGTCTTGCATCTGAGTAACAGCAACCAAGGATCTAAAATGATAAAATTAATTCAGAGATTAAATCAAATTTGAAAACAATACATAGGGGATAGTACATCAATTATTTGTTTTTCAAATATTTGTGAATCATTTGGTTAGTAAATTACATTGTAGCATAATCTTACCAGAGAACTATAATTATATAAAATTCAAATTGATAATTAAAAGACACAAAAAATAAGATGAGGAAAGTAACTTCTCACCTGAGCAGCCAATGAGACAGCACCAAAGAGAGGAAGAGCAGCTGGAAATGCTCAGATCTAAGCAGGAGCAAGAAATTCGATGTAAAACACACAAACTGGAGTTCTAGAATATGCTCAAGACCGTCAGTAGATCTCACACACCTGTAACTCAGAGGTGTGTCCTGACCCCAGAATCTTCCTAGTTCTAATTTACGGAAATAGTTGATCATAATTTATTTCTTCTAGGACTATAGTGTTAAGTCAGTCAAGTCAAACATTTCCAGAGTGATACAAGAAATTGCAACAAAGAAATTTGAAATTACATAGATATATGAAAAGTAAAACTTAAAAGCTATTTATATTGTGAGTACAGAAAATGAAACAACTAGAAAATCATTGCTCTCCAATACGTATCTATAGCAATGCAGTTGGGGCTGGGGAAATGGCTGAGTGGAATAAGTGGCTTGCCTGGCAAGCCCAGGGGCCTGAGTTCAATCCTTGGTTCCACTAAAAAAAAACAAAAACAAACAAACAAACAACAACAACAACAAAAACCAATGCAGTTGGTTCGTCAACAGAAGGTGTGGAAGGAGAGACAATAAATATTAGTGATTATTTTCCTATATACCCTATGAGTTAAAGAAAAAAAGCACAGTGAAAATGAGAAATGTCTCATAACTAAACAATAATGAATATGCAATGAAGAAAAATACATCCAGTGAAGCTTTTAAGTGACCTTTAGGGGAAAAAAATGTGCAGAGTTAAAAAACAGGTTCCTAAAACAAAACAAAAAATATCAATTGCATAGGAAATTGCTAGTTATTTAATTTCTAAGCTCATAAATTGGCTTTAGCAACAAAGATAAGGGAAACATTAAGGTAGAAAACTAAACATAAATGTATTGACTAGAACAAGTTTGTTATTCTCAAAAGAACAAATAAAATGACATCTTTAACATGCTTAAAGAATAAAACAGAGGAAAGGCCCTGATTTACACTGTAAGGGATAAAGCAAGTACATATTCTATGGCTATTGAGGATAATACTAACCAATATGAGCATTTAAATGGAATTATGACTCCCATCAAAGTCAAGGTTGAGAAACATTATAAGCGGATGCAGAACAATTTAATAATCAAAGCTTTTAATGAACTCAAATCCATAATTTATCATCATTGCAAAGTAAGTCTAGAGCTAACTGACAACAGTTATAAACTGACACGAAATCTTAAGTGGGAAATAATTTTAAGATGAGGTAATTACTCACAATAATCTGAAGAAAAATTACATCTATTTTAAATAACATTTTTCCTTATATGCTTCTAAAATCAATATAAAGAAGCCACACAGACCAATCAAAGAAGGAACAGTCTTGTTGGGTTTTCAGAAGGGGCTTAATTGAAAAAAAATTTTAATTGTGTTTGTACTTTTGTGTCATGTAAATTGTATCACAAGGAGGAAGCATTTTTATGCAAAATAGTCGTTAAATTATGCAAACTGACAACAAATTTTGGCTAAGATATAAAGAAAGGAAGTTCTGTCATTTTCCCTTTGCACTTGAAGTCTTATGTTAAGCTAGATAAGCTAGCAAGCTACATACCCAAACTAAGAAATCAAATTCTTATGCAAGGTTGAGAGGGGAAAATTTTATACTCATTATGAAAAATTTGTTGATGGTATTTACCTAAGAAAATATATGTAAAGCTCTGCTTCAATTCCTTTTAATATGTAGAGCTATATATATATATATATGTATATGTAACAGAAATTCATGCACCTGCTTCTCCTCAGTGTACAATTATTTGCACAATAGAGCCACTTATAAGACAAAACTTGACTACTCACTAACAAATCCAGTCTATTATGCTTACGAAAATACTGTACAGTAGCACTAATGAGTTATTTAAAAATTTGTTTTAAACAGAAAGTATAATTGAATGAAACAGTGAAAAATTGCTTAGTGAAAATAGAAAATTTTAAATGATTTTAGGAAATCAAAAACAAAGAATTCTTTATATTTTATAAAGTAGAAGGTATTTGACTGTGTTGAAAATTTCTGTTTCTGAAATACAGAGACCAAAAAGGCAATTTCATTTGACATTTTCTGAGTTATTTTTTCACTTTTTTGAATTAGCTTTAATGGAATGGTAAAGGTAGAAACAAGGGTAGTCAAAGATTGTAGATCTTAACAATGTGGAACTCTCAAACATTGCTAACCTGAATCACACCAGTCATTGTGAATGATTGATGAAACCAACAGAAAATAATCTTCATTCGTAATCCTGAAACTAGGCAGCATCAGGATTATTTGGGGTTGTGATGAGCTTTTCTGCTAATGGGCTGAGGCTGTCAACAAAACCACAAATATGTGTTTTCAGCAGTTGAGATGCACTTAGGATATAGAAAGATAGGAAAATTGATTAGAATCTTTACTACGTGGAAATGAATATAAACATGTGATATAGGACACAATCTTTGGTCCTTGCAAGGAAACTCAACTGGAATGTAAACACGTTTTATTAATCAAGAAGACAAAAGCTAACCTTTAGGTGTGGAATCTTTCCATGTATAAAAATACTTTCTTACAATTTTGAGGCTGAGATTTTGGGAAAATAAGCCTTGCTTTTGCAGAATTGTCAATAATATGTTTTAAAAATTAAAATTTTGCAAAACTGCATTTATTTGTAATTTTTATTGAAAAATATTTTTTTTAATTTTTTAAAGACACCAAAAATAATAAAAAGCATTAGAAATACAGAATTTTACTAAATAAGGTAATAGGATTTCAACAATGGTTGTTATGTTGTGTGTTGTTTTCTTCAAATTAGTTGTTCAGATTACCAGGTTAGAGGATACAAAACTGGCAAAAAATTAAACAGAATAAAATAAAAGTATTTAAGCACTAACTTTTTCTTGTACTCCTTCCTTACATTTTAATAATGCTAAAACTATACAGTAAACCTGGTAGGCCTCATGTATGTAGCAGAATTATAATCACAAGATACCAAGGCTATAATTAACATTTCATTCTCACAGATCTTTGTTCTCATCATAGGACAGAATTCACTATCCTTGCTATGGCTTGTGTCTAGTTGTCCCCCCAAAGCCTCATGCTGTCATGGGACAGCTTTTGGAGTTTGTGATTGATTCTTGACCAGCTGCCTTGGTTATGGGAGTGTGTACCCTGGGGCAGATACTCTACATAGAAATGTAAGGGGAGAGAGGCCAGCTACCTGCAGGTGCTGCAGGCCCTCCTTTTGCTCTTTTGCTCTTCGCCACCACCATGAAATGTTGCTTTCTGCCATGTGCCTGCTCTGCCTTGGAGCCAGCTGAATATAGACTGAAACCTCCTCTAACTGTGAGCTGAATAAACCTTTCCCTCCTTCACTTTAGGTGTCTGGTATTTGTCCCAGAAATGAAAGAAGAGTAACTGAGACAATCCTGAATCTTTCTATAACACATTTATGTCTCCAAGGTAGATATTGTAATATGCTCAACTTGACCATTACACTTTTAGTTTGATTATGTGTTAATTTTCTGCTTAGCCAAATTTTGTCCTCCCATCCTCTGGACTTACCTGTATTTTTCTAAATAAGACAGCATAGGATTGAATAAAACCCACCACTGTATTTTGATGCAGGGTCTGTTATTTATTTATTTATTTATTTATTTATTTGCAGTACAGAGGATTAAACTCAGGCCCCTGCACTTGCCAGACAAGGGCTTATTCTACTGAGCCATCTCCCCAGGCCCTGTTATTTTTTTTTAATAAGAATTTTTGGTTATTTTCTCTTAATTCTCCTTTGAAAAATGAGCATCTACTTCTGTGCAATACTACTAATATTCTGACATGAATGTCATTTAAGTTTTCTGGAAGTTCCTGTGATTTACTAACTACATCTAATCATTAATGATTTGCAGCATTATTTTATCAATACTTTTTAATAGTCAAGATAAATATAGACTAGTTAAAAGAATAGGTGTAAATACCTCTCTCAAAATATACTGGAAGACAAATTTATTGATAGAGAGCCGAGAAGATAGCTCAGTGGCATAAACACCTGCCTGGCAAGTGCAAGGTGCCAAATTCAACTCCCGATACCAGGGAAAATACCCCAACCCCCCAAAAAAATAAATTTATTGACAGAACTTGCAATTCTAAAGCTAAGTGAAAGAAATGAAATATAGGGCCACATATTCTATTGTCCATACATGTGAAATACTTTGATCTGCAAATTCATTCAAATCACAATGTACCAGCAATTATCAAAAATTGAAAAGAGAAATTAAGGTGACCAATAATAGATCAGGAGTTTTTCATCATAATGGTAGTGAAAACATGCTGGGGTTAATCATGCTGCTTACATCTCTTGGATACTAAAACAAATTAAAATTTTAGATTTAAAGAAACAAATATTAGCATATGAGTTACATATGCATCAAAATTAAAGTAAACCTACATGATCATATACAAATGTGTTAAAATTTTTAACAAGATCAGCTACTCATTCTTAATGGAATCTCTAAGACAACTAAGATTAGCAAAGACTACTGTAATGTACTAAAGTTACATGAAAGAAATTCCAGTTATTAACATAGTCAATACCATGGAACTAAGTACTTTCTAAAATATTGAAGGGCAAAATATTCTGTGTCATTACTGCATTCAACATATTCCTGGATTTCCTAGGTCACACAGTAGTAAAATATAAAAGAAAATTCAAGACATACATGTTGGATAAAAAGAAATAAACATTTTGCTTCAAGGTGGAATATGGTGAGATTTTTGGACTTATGTGCAAACATGAGAAGTATATAATTCTTTATCCTATT